>JBAMBP010001014.1:0-13928 GCA_037044515.1 Phortica magna | reverse complement strand
TTCAAACAAAATTGAAAGTAATGAAATCTCCTCACAAATTGTATTCTTAGATCACTAAACAACAAAACCGACAAACGATACAAAAACCGGACCCACCCAGAGTCAGTGATGATGACAAATCCAAAAACAATGAAGATGCAACATTAAATGTCGATTCGACTTCAAACACAGTCGGAGATGGCAAAAGACTGTTTTGCGGCTTGGACGGGGTCTGTGTACCCAGACATTTGTGCAATGCCGAATATGATAAAGTCAACAAAAGCGGCAAAAATCTACTTGATATACGTATGCATTCTGGTAATGCATGCAGTAGTTTAGAAATATGTTGTAAAAAATCAAATGTGGTAAGTGTAAAAAATTCTTATGGTAAAATATGCTCACAAATTGTAATCCTTAGATCAACGATAAAGATCAAACCTCTAAATCAGTTAAAAGTTCTGAAACCTCAACCACAGCGGTGAGTAAAATAAGATTTCAAACAAAATTGGAAGTAATGAAATATCCTCACAAATTGTATTCTTAGATCACTAAACAACAAAACCGAGAAACGATACAAAAACCGGACCCACCCAGAGTCAGTGATGATGACAAATCTAAAAACAATAAAGATGCAACATTAAATGTCGATTCGACTTCAAACACAGTCGGAGATGGCAAAAGACTGTTTTGCGGCTTGGACGGGGTCTGTGTACCCAGACATTTGTGCAATGCCGAATATGATAAAGTCAACAAAAGTGGCAAAAATCTACTTGATATACGTATGCATTCTGGTAATGCATGCAGTAGTTTAGAAATATGTTGTAAAAAATCATATGTGGTGAGTATAAGAAAATTCATATGATAAAATGTCCTCACAAATTGTACTCCTTAGATCAACGATGTAAATCGAACCACTGAATCGGATAAAAATTCTGATCGTAATCCTTACCCGTCAACCACAGCGGTGAGTAAAATAAGATTTCAAACAAAATTGAAAGTAATGAAATCTCCTCACAAATTGTATTCTTAGATCACTAAACAACAAAACCGACAAACGATACAAAAACCGGACCCACCCAGAGTCAGTGATGATGACAAATCCAAAAACAATGAAGATGCAACATTAAATGTCGATTCGACTTCAAACACAGTCGGAGATGGCAAAAGACTGTTTTGCGGCTTGGACGGGGTCTGTGTACCCAGACATTTGTGCAATGCCGAATATGATAAAGTCAACAAAAGCGGCAAAAATCTACTTGATATACGTATGCATTTTGGTAATGCATGCAGTAGTTTAGAAATATGTTGTAAAAAATCAAATGTGGTGAGTATAAGAAAATTCATATGATAAAATGTCCTCACAAATTGTACTCCTTAGATCAACGATGAAGACCAAGCCAGTGAATTGGATAAAAACTCTGATCATAATCCTGAAACGTCAACCACAGCGGTGAGTGAAATAAGGTTCTTGAAAAGAGATTTTTCACAAATTTTTTTCCACAGATCGAAGAAGAAGTTGAAACCTCGACTCCAAAAACGACACCTGATCATAACGGAAGATCGAGAGACTTAGTTATATCAATTATAATTGTTTGTGTGTGTTTCTCCTTCGTTTTGCTTATACTCTTTTTACGTAAAATTTTTAAATCTCGTCATGTGTATATCATTTCAAAATAACAACCCTCATATTAACGTGGATTGAATGCATAATTTTCTTAACCTATTCGGAGCTTATCATAAATATTTGATATAACATTGATCTATTAAAATTATTATTTGTTTCAACAGCAATCTTATAATTATCAAATTGAACAGCAACAAAATTAAAATATAATATATGGTTGAACTTTAATCGTTTTGAAAATTATCATGACTTCTGTCTAGCAGGTACGACTTGTTGGTTTCGAATCTGTTGGCACCAATATAAATTCAATATAGATAAACAAGAGGTCGACATTGAAAAATTGTGCAAATGTCTACATATAATTTCCAGATTATGAGAATAGCAATGTTAATGCTGTGATCCCATCGCGAAATGTAAATAATATTACCAAGGGCCATAGCAGTAAGCTCAGTTTAACGGGAAATTCAAGGTTTGACAGTACACGGCCCAGAAGCTCACTACGTTTCAAATTGTCTGATAAAACAAGCAATTAAGTTCTAAATATTTATTACATTTATTAGTCACATTTTTACTGATTTTATTACTTTTAAAAATACAACATCATGAAGTGGCAATTCATATTATTTTTTAGCTTACAACTTCATATAATTGAAGCAGACTATGATAAATCTAATATTTGGCTTCAAAGTATCTTCAGCAGTCCAACAGAGACTCCGCTAATCAGAGGTCCAATTATTGTCACACAATATCAAGCCTGTCACTTTGACATGAAATGTGTGCCTAGACATTTGTGCAGAGTTGACTATGATGAAGTTAACAAAAGTGGCAGAAATAGTGTTGATACACGAATGCATTCTGACAATGCATGCAGTAGCTTAGAAATATGTTGTGAAAAAAGGAATAGGGTAAGAATCAGAAATCTCTGAAAAGGTCTGTTAATATCAAAAAGAAATTATGCATTTCAGATCGATGATTCTGATCAACATAAAAATTTCGCAAATGATCAAGAACTAAGAACAGAATTGATAACTGACATGCCTACGAAATATCAGCAATGTGAATGCGACAAGTTATGTGTGCCGAGACATTTGTGAAGATACGATAATATCAACACATATGGCAAGGGATTGTTGAATACAAGAAAAGGGACAAAGTGTATTTGCAAATATGCTGTGAAGTAAATATAGTGAGCATTACATTCTTCTGAGCGAAGATGAAACTCACATCAGGGAATCAATTGACCCCAAAAACCCAACCACAATGGTAAGTAAAACCAGTAAGGGAGCTATTTTCGGCTATGCCGAAACTTATATACTCTTGCAAACGTTTTCACAATTATTATTTTTAGGAAATCCTTTTATAATTTTCCAAAAAGAATCATATACGTAGCCACGCCCATTTTATTATTTGTCTTAAATAAGGCAATGTAGTCAAACTTCACTACATTTTCCAATCTTGTATCTCGTCTGTTTACAGAGAAATACAATTTTTAAGTTTTTAGTTGAATGGGCGGTACCACGCCCTTATGTCCGATTTTTATAAAATTCTGGATTTCAGTCAGGCATTAACAAAAACACGTAATAGCAAAGATTAGTTTGCTTATATTCAAGAACAAAAAAGTTTTTCTAACAAAAACTGGATTTTTAACCGATCATTCCTATAGGAGCTATGTGCTATAGTAATCTGATCTTGACAATTTTTACACAGTATTTTTGTTGATGTCAAAAAAGTTTTTGTGCAAAATATTGAGTCGATAACTCCAAAAACACGCTGTTTTTTAAGCCAAAACATAATTTTTGACCGATCCTTCCTATGGCAGCTATATGCTATAGTAGCCTGATCTTGACCATTTTTGGACGGTATCTTTATTGATGTCAAAAAAAATGTTGTGCAAAATATTGAGTCGATAACTCCTAAAACACGCGGTTTTTTAAGCAAAAACATAATTTTTGAACGATCGTTTCTATGGGAGCTATATGCTATAGTCATCCGATCAAACTGAATTTTACATACCAAATACCTGCAAGGAGAAGAAAATTTTCTGCGTTTAAAGTTTTTTGCTAACTTTAAAACTCTGGCTGGAAATCGCATTGAAACAGACAGACAGACCGGACAGTCGTTATTTGAACTCGTCTCGTCGTGCTGATCAACGATATATATATACTTTATATAGTCGGAAATGTCTCCTTCACTGCGTTGCAAACTTCATGACAAAGTTAATATACTCTTTTTGCAAGAGTATAAAAACATGATTATGTGGAAAAATTTTGAGAGATTGTGAATAGAAATCAAAAAACAATTCTATAAGATACATTTTTGACTATTAACAGCAAAATATTTACATGCAGTTCGATTAACTGAAAATACCGAACATTAATTCTTCATTGAAATCAATAGAAAACCAGTAAGGGATTACACTCGAGAGTCCCCTACATTGACATTCCCTGTACCTTCAATTTGTAACGGCTGTAAAAGGGCGTTGCCCCCAATTTAATTTCCTTTCAATATAATACATACCAAATTTTACTTCTCTATACCAATTGGTTCCAGAGATACAACGTTTTTCTATTTTATGATTGAATCTTATTACTCTAAATTCCAATAGCATACGAGCAAAGTTTCATTAATGTAGGATAAATGGTTCCAGAGATATAAGTTTTTTTTAAACTTTTAAAACATTTGCATTTAAGTAAATAACTATAAAATACTAAAATAGTCGCAAAGACTCTTATTAAAATTAAAATTGTTATTTTCAGTGACTAATGCCGCAAATATTCGTCAAACACACTCTTGATTATTTCAATTATATACCTGTGTACTTACATAAGTATAAATAAAATCTCAACTGAATGAAAATATTTGTGGTTTTTTTCCTGCTGAACTGAGAAGATAATAATAATGCTAAGGCAAAATCTTCGGACTTCGCTGTCGAACGTGCTGTACAGTACGTACATATGTATGTATGTAAATAAAAGCCATTTTAATAGAGCAAAATAGAATCGAAACGTTACATCGGTGAATGAGCGATGGCGAAGGTAACTGCAGAGTCAAAATTTAATTAAGTTGAGAAGATTTACACAACGTGAATCTCAAATTAAGGTTTTAAATATTTTTTTTTTAGGTTTTATCAAAATTTGTGAGATGAGATCATTTTGAGATATCGTGTGAAAATTTCAGATCACAAAAATGTGTTTTTTCTGAACGAATTGAATAGGATCACGTACAAAAGTTGAGTTTTCGAAAAACCCGTGGAAACTTATAATTATTAAGTAAGGTAAAATAAATTCATAGACATAAATATTAAAATAATAAAAATAATTCTGGAACATTTCAATTAAGTCTTCTGAGGTTTTACTGTATTACCGTCTTAAATAAAATAAATGTATATGTATTTAATTTTATGACGTATATGGTCAAAGTTTTTTATACACATACAGTGTCAGGGTATATTAAATTTGTTTGAGAGCAAATGTTTGTAACGGAAAGAAGGAGGGGATGGGGCCTCATAAAGTATATATATTTATGATCAAGTCGACTTAACACGTATATGTATATATGTTTTTCCGTCTGGATTCACCAATGGTTCTCGGAAACTATGAGAGCCAGAAACTCGAAATTTGGTGAGTAGAATCATGATACTTGGCAAGAGATTAAGTTTGAATAGTTTTGTGCCACGCCTACTCCTTCCCGCCAAATAAGGACCGATCACCTTTTTCAAAAAATAGTAGCTCGAACACCAGATGAGATAGAAACATGAAAATTGGTTTGTAGACTCAGTAAGTATAGCCCTATAAGATTTCCTCTCCCCCTTCATTTCTACAAAAATGTTTTCCTTTAAATTACTATATCCCAATACTATTAAATATACGAACCAAAAAATTGAAAGCAAGGTCAGTAAATATTTGTACATCTTTTCTTTCCTTAATGATTGTCCCTTAAATATCATCAAAATAAAATTTTTCGACTACTCCGCCCTTACTAAATATACACTATACCTTATGATACAAGGGTATATTACGCTCTACTACATCCGTTAAAAACTGAAGGTACAGGTTTGTAAAAGTCGGAGACACTCGACTGCCATTCCTTACTAGTTTCGATTTTGTTTTTGTTACGTGGCGAGAATCGCAAGCCTCACACTATCAAGCATGATTGCCTTTTCGCTGTCGAGCTCAGATGCTCAGCAAAAAAGTTCCAGTTTTATCAAGAAAAAAAATATACAAAGTAATTTATATTGTTTGCAAATATGCAGAAACGTTTACTCATATTTTTATACTCTTGCAAAAAAGAGTATATTAACTTTGTCGTGAAGTTTGCAACGCAGAGAAGAAGTCATATCCTACTATATAAAGTATTTATATTCATGGCCAGCACGACGAGACGAGTTCATATAACCATATCCATCTGTCCACATTAGCTCCGATAGGAACGATCGGCCTAAAATAAGGTTGTTGTTCGAAAACATTTTTCCTTCTTGAATATAAACAGACCAAAATGTTTAAATATCGTGTTTTCATACATGCCAGACAATAATCCAAAGTTTTATAAGAATCGGACATAAAGGCGTGGCCATATAGCGAAAAACTAAAAAATGGGATTTCTCTGTAAGCAGACGAGATAGAAGACTGCAAAATGTTGTGAAGTATGAATAAAGGGCCTTCTTTAAGACAGGTAAGCAAACGGGGGTGGCTACGTACTGATATATATTGGACAATTGATAAAAAGGATTTCTTAAAGGAATAATTGGGAAAACGTTTGCAAGAGTATATAAGTTTCGACAAAGCCGAAAATAGTTCCCTTTCTGAATTTATTTTCAGTTCTCATACTTAAGTTAAAGTCTATATTATTTTTGGCATACGGTTTCCAACGCTCAGAAGAGAAGGTAGCAAATATATTGGCCAATTCAGTAATGCGCGAACCGTAAAATCTCAAATTTCTTTGTTTCGTTTTATTTGTGTTTTCAGATACACAACATGAAGTGGCACCTCATCGTTTTGGCTAGCTTTGAAGTTCTTTTAATTGCCGCAGAATATGAGATTTATGAGAAAGTTTTAGGAGATATTTTTGATAATCTTGAAAATGTTGGAGAAATTCATCATGCGAACAAGATGGCTAAACGTTTACAGAAATTGACCTCATGCGGCGTGAATAGAGTCTGCATGGATGGACCGGCATGCACAGCATACAAAAGTGATGAGAGTGACGAAAACGCCAAGGATATGCAAAAACTGTGCAATGGTTCGCAAGTGTGTTGTAGAAAAAAAGACTTGGTGAGTATAAGAAGAATGTAAAAAAAGGATGTAATTATAAGTTATATTCATTAGAACACTGATGATGCGAAATCAAATTACGATCAAGATAAAAATTTAAGAATTGTGCAAGCAAAGCACATAATGATCAATAAGTACATTAATAATACGAAGCCATGTGGCTTGCAGAAGGTCTGCGTTAAGAAATCATCTTGTAAAAACGACATAAACGAATATGAAAAAAGTGTGAAGGACATCCTCGACTTTCGTTTTAACTCTTATAAAATGTGCAATGATTCTGAAATATGCTGTAAAAAATCATATGTGGTGAGTATAAGAAAATTCATATGTTAAAATGTCCTCACAAATTGTACTCCTTAGATCAACGATGTAAATCGAACCACTGAATCGGATAAAAATTCTGATCGTAATCCTGACCCGTCAACCACAGCGGTGAGTAAAATAAGATTTCAAACAAAATTGGAAGTAATGAAATCTCCTCACAAATTGTATTCTTAGATCACTAAACAACAAAACCGACAAACGATACAAAAACCGGACCCACCCAGAGTCAGTGATGATGACAAATCCAAAAACAATGAAGATGCAACATTAAATGTCGATTCGACTTCAAACACAGTCGGAGATGGCAAAAGACTGTTTTGCGGCTTGGACGGGGTCTGTGTACCCAGACATTTGTGCAATGCCGAATATGATAAAGTCAACAAAAGTGGCAAAAATCTACTTGATATACGTATGCATTCTGGTAATGCATGCAGTAGTTTAGAAATATGTTGTAAAAAATCATATGTGGTGAGTATAAGAAAATTCATATGATAAAATGTCCTCACAAATTGTACTCCTTAGATCAACGATGTAAATCGAACCACTGAATCGGATAAAAATTCTGATCGTAATCCTGACCCGTCAACCACAGCGGTGAGTAAAATAAGATGTTTATAAGTAAAATAAGATGACAAGGTTTTGCTTTATAAAAGAATCGACACAAAGAGTGATTATTTGAAAATATGTTGTAGAAAAACTAATTTAGTGAGTATTTCAAAACATGCTAATATATTTATTTCATCAAAAACCCTCTTTTAGCCACCAAATTACACGACTAAAGAAAATGTTGTGAAGCCGCCATCTTCACCAAGGAAAGTTCGACCTCGAAACCTCTGCAAAATTCGAAATACCTGCAAGCTTCAAAAATTCAATGGTAAAATCAATTTGAGTTACGAAAACATGAAGAATTTAGGACTTGAATATGCACAATCTACGTAAATCTAAACCTTTGTATACCTTTTTTTCGGTGGAAACTCTAAAAAAAATGTCATTCCATATTTTGTAATTAAACCGGCTATTTTCGGCCCATTTAAAAGTTTTTCTCTGTTGAGGAGGTGCCACGCCTTTATGTCCGATTCTTATGGAACTTAACAGTATAGTCTTAATAATTTTCATTATATACATAAGTACATATAAATGCTAAACTGAATCAAAATTTTTGTTTGACTTTTTTTGCTTTGATAAGAAGTAAATAATGTTCAAGCTAAAACTTCGGACTTCGCTTTCGGAACAGAGAAGCGAATGAAAACTAACCTGTTGTATAGTTCGAGATAGTATGGAAACGTAACAGCCATGAACCAATTCTAAGAAGAGACGCTCGCATAAAGGTAAGTGAATAAAGTTTTAATAAGAATCGTCACAAAAACATTGCAAATATTCTGGGTTCTGAAAATAAATACTCAGAATATGCCCTTTTGACTCAACAGTCATTAATAACCAAATTCGCTTTGCAATCAACATTTCCAAATGCTGAGAAGTCTAACAATCGTGTATAATTATTATCAATAATTATTTGAATAAACATTTTTTTTTGTTTCTCATTTGAAACAAGGAAATCATTGGGTTAAAAATGTTGACACAATAATTGAAAGCTTTGAATCACTTACGACTCAACTCGCATGAGATGTGCGATACTAAGCGAAAATAATACTGCAATACAGCAATAAAAGCGTTACTACTTAGATTTTAAGCGTGGCAACAATACCTTGTGACCTGTCGACTTAGAATTCCTATTTCTCTTAATGAAGCGATTGTGACTTTTTGTGTCTGAATTGAGAATAGGCCGAATTAATGTCAACTCATACTAACAATATTTTGGATTGCCAAGGCTTTTAAAGCATGTGTGGAGTCTCTTATATGCTTTAATGATGAAAAAATAATAATAAAATTCTTTAACCGTTTTATAAAATATAATTTAAGTCCATGAATCCCTTTTTGACCACTAGGAAATTGCTTACAACGTCAATCACTTTCAACGTCAAGCCTTGGTTTTAGCAATGTACTTGTAATTGAGTTTCCTTCATGTCGACTCTCGATGATCGGTGGAAATAAGCTGTAAGTCAAAATAAAATTTGTGAATGTCTCTGTAAAGCTTAATTGAATGTGCAGTATGCTGCATGATTCAGTGCACTTTAGTCGAAGCTTTAGGAAAGTCCAACTTGTTTGCAATCGGAAATTAACTTTACATTGACGTGCGCAGTTGCCTGATAAAGTGAGTGCGGTTGGTGGAATTTTTTGATTTTTTATTTTATAATACGAATTCTATATTTTTTTTTAGTTTTACAACATGAATTGGTCGCTTATTTTATTTGCAAGCTTACACATGATTATAGTTCAAACTAAGTATGATAATTACGAACATTTACTTCAAGGCTTATTTGAACAGCAAATAAAATTGAATACATTCCTGAAACGACAACGACATCGGCAGCCACATCGACAACAACTGGAAATTTTCGTATGTGCGGCTTAAAGAAGGTTTGCGTGCCTAGATTCTTGTGCAGTGCAGCCGATAGCACAGCAGACAGAAGTGGCAGAAAGATCATCGACATAAGAATCAATGCTTATAAACTTTGAGATTATTTGGAAATTATGTGCGTTAAATTTAGATTGTTCAGCCAGTACTACCAGGCTATCAGTCAAGTGAGAATACACAAGGAAGTCCAACAATTAATTCCAAAGTTCATAACGCAAGTCGAGAAAGCATTCTAGCGGCTGATCTAAATAAAGGTTGCGGTTACCGAAATGTAGGTGGTGGTATATTGGCAAATTGGTAAGGCACAAAAAAAGCCAAGAAGAGTATATAATCTTCGGCAAGGGCGAAGATAGCGTTCTTACTGGTTATTGTATTCTTGATGGTGACTAATATCTCTCCCATCCATTTGGTCTGAAATCTACTTAATATGACTGACACTATGTGCAGGGTAAACAGATTTCGATTTTATATTGGCAAGCCATTGAATTTCTCTTGATTATACTGTCAACCACATAAGATGAGTATTTAACACAAATACTGAGCTATTTTCGCTCAAAACGAATCAAGCTTTTGTGTATACACACCATGTATACATGGTAATAATTATATGTGAGATAAGCAAAAAAATATATAAAAACGACAACATGCATTATAGCGAGCTTACTTCGACAATAGGTGCTGATAAAGATTTGTTAAGAATAAAAAGTGTTTGTTTCTTTTTAAAGTGAGTGTAATTAATGTTGTTTGCATTTTTTTAGGAATAACAATTTCATAATTGTGATTTCAGTTTTCAACATGAAGTGGTCACTCCTCATATTGACCAGTTTACAACTGCTCATAGCCAATGCTCAATACAACTCTTATGAGCCTTTACTTAAAGCCGTCTTCGTTGAACCGCAAGAAACTAAATTTCGACAATGCGGCCTCAATAAATATTGTGTGCCCAGACTTTTGTGCAATGTAAACGATAATGACGTAAACACTAGTGGCCGAACGCTCATCGATATACGTATAAATCCTCTCAAAGTTTGCGAATATTTGGACAAATGTTGCCATAAAAATAAGGTAAGGTTTCAAAAATTCCTTGATCATTGGCATCCCCTTTAAATTTTAATTTAGATTGCCCCGACAGATCTTATTGTTAATCTACCAGAAAGTAACCCAAACCAAACAAGCATTCCAAATCGAGCAACAAGCAACCCAAACAATCCGAACAAGGAACCCAATCCGCAGTTGATTCTAACACACACTTTAAATGAAGGTTGCGGCTATCGGAACAAGGATGGCATTAAATTCATGGCAACGCACGCCACGCACAACGAAGCTCAATACGGCGAGTTTCCTTGGATGGTGGCAATTTTGGGTAAGAATTCTAACAATAAATTGGCGATTCAATGTGGCGGCTCGTTAATAACGCCGTTCATCGTCCTAACGGCGGCGCATTGTGTTAACAACAAAGTGCCAAATGAGATGTCTGTTCGCGCTGGCGATTGGGATATGCAAACCAGTTCGGAGCCCTTTACACACCAAGATCAAACTGTTAGCAAAATAATTATACACGAATCGTTCGATAATGAAACGCTCTTCTACGATGTTGCGCTGTTAATATTCGATGGTCCGTTAATGATTGCACAAAATGTTCAGCCTATCTGTTTGCCTCCGCCTAATCAAGAATTCGATGAATCACGTTGCTTTGTCTCTGGCTGGGGTAAGAACAAGTTCGGCAGAGGCGGACGGTATCAGTATATATTAAAAAAAATCGACGTGCCGATGGTGGATCGTAATGTCTGCCAAAAACAATTGCGCAAGACGCGTCTTTCAGAATTCTTTGAACTTCATGAGAGTTTCACTTGTGCTGGTGGCGAACCGGGTAAAGACGCGTGTACCGGTGACGGTGGTTCACCTTTAGTCTGTCGCATGCCAGACTCAAATGAGCGTTACTTCCAGGCCGGCATTGTGGCCTGGGGCATTGGCTGTGGCGAACAAGATGTGCCTGGTGTCTATACTAATATCCTGAACGTTCTGCCGTGGCTTACGGAGAACCTCAATAAGCTAAAAGCCGACCGTAAACATTTTACCGCAACCACGACTTAAATATTGTTCAATAAGCCAATGAAAGTAGTAAAATGCAAATATGTTGTAATTATTTTAAATAATTGGAAAAATAAAAGAAATTAGTTATCATCATAAGCATATTGTTTTAAAGGAACTTCAGTTATTTATGAATAATTAATAAGCAAAAGAATAATGGCTTTTGCACTGAGAGTGGTCGACTTCGAAATACAGTGAAAATGTTGACCCGGCGCGCTTTGCTTCGCCCTCGGTAGCATGTGAGTATATCCAAAATTCGAAATGAAACGATTGATTACTGGCAGGCATATTATCTGTGGAGTTTGGAAATAGCAGCATCGTAAGTAAAAACTTTAACTCGTTTTAAGTAAAGGTGCAAAAACTTAGACTCAAAGTGTTTAATAACATTTATTAATTAGTTTAAAAAAATTTAATTTATCGTAGTGCCATTGGATGTACAATATTCTTAGTTAGTCCTTGAGGCGTATAAGCAAACAAATTCAATGGGTTTCCAACTCTGGAACACGGAACATATAATTGACCGTGAGAAAAACACAGATTTTCTAAATGTAAGCCGCAAATTGTCATTGTTTGGCCTTGTGATTTATTTATGGTCATAGCATGCGCCAAGCGGATTGGAAATTGTAAACATTTGAATGGTATATTTAAATCTGAAGGAATCATGGGGATCCGTGGTAGAAGTACCACCTCACCTTGAAATTTTCCACTCAAAATAGTAGCTTTAAGAATGTTGCCCATGATTTTTTTATACTCTTGCAAAAAGAGTATATTAACTTTGTCATGAAGTTTGCAACGCAGTAAAGGAGACATCTCCGACTATATAAAGTATATATGTATATTCTTGATCAGCACGACGAGACGAGTTCAAATAACGATGTCCGTCTGTCCGTCTGTCCCTCTGTCCGTCTGTCTGTCTGTCTGTTTCAATGCGATTTCCGGCCAGAGTTTTATAGTTAGCAAAAAAATTTAAACGCAGAAAATTTTCTTCTCTTTGCAGGTATTTGGTATGTAAAATTCAGTTTGATCGGATGATTATAGCATATAGCTCCCATAGGAACGATCGTTCAAAAATGAGGTTTTTGCTTAAAAAACCGCGTGTTTTTGGAGTTCTCGACTCAACATTTTGCACAAAAAGTTTTTTAACATCAACAAAGATACCGTGCAAAAATGGTCAAGATCGGGCTACTAGAGCATATAGCTGCCATAGGAAGTATCGGTCAAAAATTATGGTTTTGCTTAAAAAAACCCGTGTTTTTGGAGTTATCGACTCAATATTTTGCACAAAAACTTTTTTGACATCAACAAAGATATCGTGCAAAAATGGTCAAGATCAGGCTACTATAGCGTATAGCTGCCATAGGAAGGATCGGTTAAAAATACTGTTTTTATTAGAAAAACTTTTTTGTTCTTGAATATAAGCAAACCAAACTTTGCTATTACGTGTTTTTATTAATGCCTGAATAAAATCCAGAATTTTATAAAAATCGGACATAAGGGCGTGGTACCGCCCATACAACTAAAAACTTAAAAATTGTATTTCTCTGTAAACAGACGAGATACAAGATTGGAAAATGTAGTGAAGTTTGACTACATTGCCTTCTTTAAGACAAATAATAAAATGGGCGTGGCTACGTATATGATTCTTATTGGAAGATTAAAAAAGGATTTCCTAATAAGAATAATTGTGAAAACGTTTGCAAGAGTATATAAGTTTCGGCATAGCCGAAAATAGCTCCCTTACTGGTTTATAACTAATCGCGTCCCATTACATAATTTCGGGGCATTCAAATTTCGAAGCAAAATTATAGGTGAACCAATCTTCAGTCGCAATGTGGTGGCATTCCTTGTAAATCTAATGAATTTAAAAATTCTACAGGATAGTTGACAACTTCATCAGGATCAACAACAGTGTCAATAGATTTAAATGTAGTTTCATTACCAGGCAGTAATTGCTGTATTTTGAAATTGATTGCGTTAACATTTAAATTTTTCGCAGCTAAAATTGCTCGCTCTCGTAGCCATGATTGATATAATTATTTTTCAAATCTGGAAAGATACTGCTTATTAACTCATCTTTGGTAGCCACCATGTTGCAAAAATTCTCTGGAAGTCGAATATAATGTGTATCTTCATATAATTCTATTTTACCATTGCCAATATCTTA
>JBAMBP010001013.1:0-153300 GCA_037044515.1 Phortica magna | reverse complement strand
GGAGAGACAAAACCAACATTTTTCTATATTTAAAAGTAAAGAATATCAAGCTGTGTTACACATTATACTGACCTATTACCAACAAACTAACCTTGTTCTATGTGCATTATTTTAGGTCGCTTCTGTTGCCTATCGCCTCCGTTTCTTTTACGATCTTCACGTGTATGCATGTCGAAGAAATATTGACTGCTCTCGTTACTCTCGACTTTTAAAGCAGAAACTCCTAAATCCAAACCAATGTACGGACACTTGACTTCATCGGTTGTCTTTTGCACCAAATCTAAAACGCGCGTTTTCTCTACAGGCGTAAGGCTTAATGCATAGATATACTTGGACTTGTGCGCGTTACCGACATCCGCTAGTGAAATAAAACGCGTGCACAACGATAGTTGTGTTATGTCATCACCGGGTATTCGAAAAGGCGGTGGTTCATTATTTTTGCTCATGAGCGCGCAGAAATGATAACGTGGCTTTATTTCCCGTCCGAGAAAGGATATAATTTTTGAGGCCTTCTCCTGTTTTATTTGAAGAATATGAAACATTATTCCGATTATTATTATTATTCATTTTAATACGTACATTTGCTTCGTCCAGTATGCCAAAAGGCCATTGCGATGTTAGCAGTATATCGACGCCCTTGTATTCAGTGGCACTGTTTTTGTTGACCAAACATGAGTTCCGCACTGCAATAGCATCTTCCTTAGTAAACGTGAAATCGTCATTTGTTGCTCCAGAAGACGACGACTCCACGCCGGAAAGGTAAGCGATTTTAACTCCAGAACTCAGCGTGTACAGGCCACGTTTACCTTAAAGAATAGTGTTTCGTTTTCTAAGTAAATATTACTAACTAAAACCAAGGTTAAGCATATATGAACTTACCTAGACAGCTCAAATTGCTGCAAATTTCCCCATCTTCGATTTCTTTGTAGTATTTTGTATGTTCCGCACAGTTGGGACCAAGTATGTACGTTGGCACAGTGACTAACCATAGAAAAAAAAGCATTGAGTAACATAAACTAGTTTGTATCCCAAAAATACTAACTATGTTTGTAATTATTTGTATATGCTATCAATTCATCGTTTTGCTGCTCTTCACCAAAGAAATCACCTACACAAAAACAAATCTCAAATGGTCCAGCTTTTTTGTTAATTGTCTCAATCCGCTGGAAGAGTTGCTTAAATCGGCCACGCACATCCCCGGCAACTAAACTGTAAACAATTGAAAAATAAGTATATGTTGTGCTTCATTAGACAGTTAGTACATGTGCCGCCAAATTAATGTGAGCGTGTCTTAATATTATACTTGTTTATTTATAACTTTAAACAAATTTCACACTTCAAAATAAATAAAATTAACAGGCATGACTGCTATATAAATTATTATATTAATAAAAAAGTACCCACATTTTTATTTTTGCGTCCATTTGCGCGCATTTAATAAAAAACTACAGTCGCTCAAAGCTTAAATCAACCAAAAAGGTATTGATTTTAGCATTAAGTGAAAGTAACTTCTAAACGAAAAGGAAAATCAACAAGGTATAAAAAATAGGCTTGTAGATTGGAGTTTTACTTTATATTATTATTAGTACAACATCTAAAATAAACAAAAAGTACAAACAAGGAGGAGGAGGAGGAATTGCTTTTTTGAGGATTGATACGAACACCCACAAACAAGAAAAAAGTAGATAGGAATCGATGTTAATATAAGTAAGAATTTTGGACTTATTTCGGTTTTATGACCACAACTATGTTAAAACTTAACTTATTACTATAAAATTATACACCATTTTGTTGATTTCTCCTTTCGTTAATAAGTTTCATTCACTTAGCGCTAAAAACAGGTAGTGGTTCATTTAAGCTTTGAGCGACTGTATAAATAACATACTTGCCACAGTGCGCCATTTTGTCGGTACCAAATATGACACTAATGCAACCAAAGGCTTTTTAAAAGGGAAGTATTTTTATTTTTAAATGATACCATTGATTTTCTTTTGCCCATAAAAAACGGATAATTAGATACATATTTTATTGAAAAATTCAGCTTTGAAATTTTTTATTTCGAAAATAACTTGAAATTGAGTTACCTAATGCAGAAAATTTAACCCAATTTTTTTGAGACATTACCATTGAAATTCAAATCTGAAGAAATTATAGTTTCGTTATTATGGATTCAAAAAGAATATAAGGAGTTGCTAGATGTTGTAAAGCATGTATAAACTCTTCGTAGATTGCGAAAAAACACTTTAAAAATTAAGTTCGAATAGTGCTTATTTAATCCAAAATTCAATAAATAAAATAAAAAACAACAAAATATATAAATATATATGATAGTCTTCAAGTTGAAAACAGAGAATGTTTTAAGCCAAAATCGGTTGCCAATGTTGGATCAAGTTTACATGGATTGTACCAACATCAACAAATCTTCCTTCAAGAAGTTTGCATCCGCAGCAACAGCAGATGGCAGACTTGGTATTGTAAATAACAACATGACATTCGGAATGAGTCTGAAATTTAAAAAGTGATTTTATTCGAAATAAACTTATATGGTTTACTTACCTGCAGTCATATAAAGTTTTCTCCATATCTTCGTCGCTGAATTTGCCTTCGCTAGTTGCAATTAAGTTAAATTCCAGTGCTTCGTCCATCAAACAAGACTGTACGAATTCATATATATCGCTCATTTTCTCGTAGACATTGAATGTTCCCTGAATAATTGACAATTATTCAATGACGGCATCAATGAGAATGCGTAATCATACCTGAATATAAAGGCCATTGGGAAACTTGACACGAACTAATGAATATCGATAAATACGGAGATTTCGTTGCTCCTCGCGTTCGCGCATTGCCTTTGTTTTTAGTATCTGAGCACTTTCGATAGCCTCGGCACGTAGTTGTTGCTCGCGTTTAATTTCCTCTGGCGATACACGATAGAAGTCATCAGGTAAGACAACGCGCCGAGCCTGAGAGGGCAGCAATACTTTTATGTTACGGTCCAAATCCAAGTGAATGGGCTCAGCATTTTTGAGACCTTCGAGAAGAATTTGCAAATCGATGCCGTTCTCAATGCTTTCTGCCGACCAAAGTAAGAAAGGTTCATCATCAATCAGGACTTCTGAAAAACCAGCAGCTGTAAGAAATTCCAATGCGCCGTCGACATAACGCACTTTTTCGCTAAAGATTCTATTAAAGATTGTGGTAAAGTTAATTAAGCTTCATTAAAATGTGGTTGTATTAAGGCACCTGTTAGTCATGCGAATTTTACAAAATTTCTCTTCGTTTGGGTTTTTAATAAGATTTTCTATATACTTTTCAAGTGTGGCAATGCATTCATCTGCCTTTTCCTTTAGGTTGCAATTATGTATAATTAAACACGCTGTTAATCCCCTATCGTGTTCCAGTTGCTGATACAGAAATTCCTTAATTCTAATTTTCCAATCCTTTTTTGGCAATATTTCATCGCTAACAAGTGGACAGCGAAAGTATACACCCTGACAGGCCAAGTTTTTATTCTCTGAACTTGTTGTCGATGATGTTGATGTCGAACTAGTCGCTGCCAATTCCTCTTTTTGCTTACGCTCGGCTTCGAGTTCGCGTTTAGCGCGTGCTTTAATCGCAGCCAATGAGGTGTTGAAATCTTTGCTATCTTTCGTCTCTATGCGAGATAGAGCTGCATTTGCAGCAGCGCGTGCCTCCGAGCTTAGTTCATTTCGCTTTGGAGGCACATAAGCTTCGTACTTACTATTTTTACTACGCTGCGAAGTCGTTGGCTCTTGTTTAGTTGCATTCAGTGCGCGGCCTTCACCCATGCTGCCGCCCAATTTCAGCTGCAAAAATACATATGTAAATTGTATGTGAAAATATAGTATGTAAAAAGTAAACCTTGAAAGCAGCCTCTTCCTTCTTTTTCGAAAAGAACCTCTTGATTTTCGACATGCTTCTTTTGTATTGAACTAGATTCGAGGTGAGTGTTCCTTTGGTAATTTTAATTTCGCCACCGATAGCTTAAGCTCCTCGATTTCTTTAAGCGTGCCTAAGATTACGCCATATGTTACTAGAAATTTTGGTTGTCTAAAACATTTTAATAACTTTCATACTTACTTGGTTTGACAAACTTTTCTGTTATAACTTTGCCGTAAATGTGCCAAGACGAAGCAATCAAACCACCAGTGACCAACAGCAAGAAAAGCAACACTTTTAATAATGTTGACTGCAGAGGCGTGAATTCAATTGGGCTTCTCAAGTCGCCGGTAATGTCTTCCAAATTACCCTTTGACCTAACTGTGAAGTTGAGCACAAAGCCAGCAATAGTTTCCAACTGTAGGGCGAGGGCTTGGAAGGTCGCGTTCAGGTTGGCTTGATAGTTCGCGAAATTCATTTGCAAAATCTATTCTTTTATATACCCTTTATCGTTCTTTGTTTAATTATGTATTTTGGAAATAGAGTAATGCGTTAAATATGCCGATAATTACAACGAAATACGTTTTTGCGTCTCTAATTGGAGAAATGAGAAATGGCAAATCGGGAAAAATGAGTCAGCTGTTTTCCGTTGGACGTTAAAATCAACTTGTCTCAAGTTTATGCGGACTAATGGGGACACATGCGGCTATTGTAATATTTCCAGGGCCGGCAACTCTGGCGCACATTGTTTTGTAAAGTGAAAAACTGTCTCATGTCACGAAAGATAAAACTACGCATGAGGCATTCTAAAATGTATAACGATTCGTCGCCGTTCAAACCTTTCTTGTGTTAATGTAAGGGCAACTACAGACGAGAGACATTGTTGGCCAACATTAGTTTTTTGTTGGATTGTAGCTGTCTTTAAGCTTTACAATAACTATAGCAAATTCATAATTTTTTGTTTCAGCTTGCAGGTTGTTGTGTAAATAGCAATGACTTAATTTCCAACCTGCTTAAGCAAAAACACCAGTTGTCTTGGCACATAATCAAGTTCATTCAAAGTCGAGTTGTCAGCTCCGACGGCAGTGTGTCTTGGATATTTACCGTTACTAGTTTAAATTACTTATCGCTTTTGCCGTTCAATTTGTTTGAAATATATTAAAAATGTACTGTCGATTTGTTCTGAAAAATTTGTCATTCCATTCAAAAAATGGAAATTACCTTCATAACGTGTTATTGTTATTGTGGTCAGGACAATAAATACGTTTCGTAATCTGTCCAATTACAAATGTTTATTCATTTTAATTTTAAATTTGCTTATGTGGCGTTTTCTCACTTGCTTGCAGTGAGTTCGTACATATTATTTTTTGTACATAGCAGCTGTTCTTTCTTTGCGTCTGGATTAACATTCATTTGCGGTTTATAATTGAATGATTCATTTATGTGAACCACATACATACGCAATATAAATATATTTTTGACTGCATTGTTTCCTGCAATTTTGCAACCTACTGAACACGCGAATTCATTGACGGATCAAAGTTGTTGACCTTTCAGTTTTTAGAACAAGCTTTTAATAAAATTCAAGACGATCAGATGTTGCTGATAAGTTTTTTAGAATATATTGATTTTGTTAACAAATTTATTATATTTGTACAGGTCTCTACATTCATAGTAAATCAGTTATTGATTTGCTGCATGAGTGCACTTTAAGATCAGCAGCCTTTTTTTTACAGTTTTAAAATAAAATAATACAATACTTATAAGCATACTTAAAACTTGTCAAGCAATAACAGCAGCCACTACCTCGATAAAGAGGAAACTGATCATACATACTTATGTATGTACATGCATGTAATACTTAGTTTGCATGAACTACAAAGTCAGCAACAAGTTTCAAGGGCTTCAATGTTACTACAACAACATTAAAATAGCATTGCGATTCATTTCTAATGCTACGATACATCAAAGTTTTTTTTGCTGGCTGTGCCAATGACGTCGATGACAAATAATCTTTCTCTAGTATAAAAATACGAAAAAAAGATTCATGAAGCCCATGAAAAATTGTGCACAACACATCAATAATTAAAGTATCGCATTGTCGCAATCCACCATTCAGACAGTCTCATCGACCAGAAGATGATGAATTTGTGCAAACAAAAAACTTTTTCTTGTACTTGTTTCATTTTTATATAAGTGTGAGTGTGAGTGTGTACGTGTGTTTTGTTTTTTTTTTTGCACAATTAACATTCCACAAATGTCTCAACTTGATGCCGCTGCTTGGTTTTATCTACACAGCCGCTGTTGCACTTAGACTTAAAACTGACGTGGACGGACTGCCGAGCAAGACGAACAAGGCGGCAGCGCTGCATTGAGCATGCGCCGCGTCACTTAGTGAACCTGAAAAACTAGTTTGTTGCAATTTCACAGGCGTCTACGAACAACACCAGCACCTCTCCACACCACCCTCCCACCACCGCCCTCTTTGGGCTTTTGACTAAGTGAAACTATTTCATTGCGCGCATTGCTGCGCTTGCGTGAGCGCGACTCTTGAAACATTTCTTCGGTCTTTTCTTATTTTTTTGCATGACTATTTTAATGTTATTACATTTTGTTGTTGGTATTTTTGGTTTGAGGTCTTGTTGTGTCTCAGCCCAGCCATGTTGGCATATGCCATCATGCATGACAAACTGATATTTTATGATGAAGACATACTAAGACAAGACAAATGTCAGCACACTTTGCCAACTTTTCCTTCGCTCTTTCTCTTTTGACTGGCAAAGGAAAATATTGTGAAATATTATTTGGCTTTGCGACTTTCAAGTTTTAATTTTCATGATTTTCTTAGCATTTGTTTTTTTAAATATCTGTAAAGTCTGTTTTGTACATGTACGAAAAACTGGTTGTGCTAATTTAGTACGCTGCCGTGACTTTGTGTGTACCTTGTTGTTGTTATTGTTGTCGTTGTTGTTGTTGTTGTTGTTGTTGTTGTGTCTACGATACAGTCGTATTTTGAAAGTCAAGGCTGAGTTTGTGTGTTGAAAACGCTGACTTTGAAAATTAATAAAGGGTTTATGGCAGCACGTTTCGTTTGGCACAGAAACTGTATTTTTCAATAACAAAACCTCACAAGTCAAGCTTATCTTTGTGTCATTGTATTTGCGCTATGCGTAAATCGCATGACTTGAGTTTGTCATTGCAGATTGAAATTTATGTGCGCAGGAAACGGAAACCGTGCAGACGACACTTGTCACAAGCCTTGCGCAGACGCAAAGTGACTTCTTTCTCGGCTTAACTGCACAACATTGCGAAACTTAATGCAATGCGCACAAATCTTTATTGAAATTGATGCTTAAATGCCTACGCAGCCAGTTATGTTTTGGAGAGTAACGGCAAAAATGGCTCGAAATGTAAACAATTCGGGATAAGGATGTGCCAAAGACTTGTTGTGCAAGAATGCTTAGATGCATTCAGTTCGTGCTTTACTACTTTATACATTGTAAGATACTTTATCTTTGCACAGCTGAAAGATGCGCATGCATATACTTTAAATAGTTGTGTGCTCACTGATTATACTAATCAAGAAATCTTTGTATTATTTGCTTCAATAAATAACACAGCAATTTGTTGTATTATTATATTAATAGTTGTTGTTGTTGTTGACAAATTGTTATTTTAGTTTTATAGAAACTTCAGGTCAGTTGAATATCTTTTGCAGTTTAAAATTTTATTTCACCTTTTTAATTTGGTCTCCGGTGTTTGTCTTTGTCTTTGTCTTGTGACATTCAAACATTCACACTTGACTGCCTTGCTTTACACAGTCACACACATACATGTGCATACATACAAATGTATTCCTCAAACATAGCTTCTTCTTAAGTTCGTTTATCCCACCCTTTATACTTGGTTGCGTTCTCTGCTCTAATGAGTTTGGCTCAAGTATCGTGTGAGTAATGTTATCTTTGAATTCCTCCTCGTTTTGAATTCATCTGAGCAACGCCGTTGTTGTCCATGCTATGGTTTTCTCAAGCAATTCATGTGACTTTGAATTTTCTCTCAAGAAAACATTTTCG
This sequence comes from Phortica magna, assembly GCA_037044515.1. Classification (NCBI taxonomy): domain Eukaryota; kingdom Metazoa; phylum Arthropoda; class Insecta; order Diptera; family Drosophilidae; genus Phortica; species Phortica magna. The sequence goes on along the minus strand of JBAMBP010001013.1, from coordinate 145,327 downwards.
GGCCGTGGGAGTGCGAACCATCTACAAACATGACTTTGAGTGCACTTGTTCTCATTTCTTGTATAAAAAATTAGCTTTTCAAATTTAACAGAATTAAAAAAAAAAAATACAATGAATTCTTAAAGCACACAATAAGCGATCTCTAATGGCTCATTTAAACAACTTAAAATTTCTCAAATGGCCCGCTGTGCTGGCAGATAATCGATGGCAGACCACCTCGAGTTTATTGAACCAATCAATGAAAATATTTATCACTTTTACTCATTTTCTATTTTTCAATAATACGGGTATTTATACATACATACAAGCACACAGCTAGACACACTGAATCATAAGCACATTGTGCACTAGAGTCAACGCAATGCTCTTCGAAATATATGGTTTATGGCATCCGTTTGCTTTTAAGTCGAAATCTATAATAAAAGTGAGTTAGCCAAGTTGTGTTGAATGTAAAATGCGTGGTTATATACACAAACACATTCTTTTGTTTTTTTTTTTTGACCAATTGACGCTTTTTAGTTCAAGTAAGACGCACGTACAAATCAAAAGTCTGATCAAAAACCTTAAAAGCGCATTTGCCACGTCTCAGTTTATCTTTATTAAGTCGAAGATTCATTTCAAGCGACATTTTCCAAGTGCTTTGTTTATCGTCGATGCATGCCAGCATGATTATGCTAATTTGCTTACGAAGTTTAGGCAACGGCATCAAGTGTGTGTGTGTGTGTGTCGTCAATAAATATTTGTTTTGTAAAGAGTGTTCCAAACAGCAACCAAGTAAATAAATCATTGCCAACGAAAAAGCCTTTGTTACATAGGGCAGCACGCCATATACAGCAACTTAACATTCAAGACTGAATTGTTGTGCTAGACTATCATATGTGCGGTGAAGCGCTGCATAACTTAGAGTAATTTAATGTTGTTTTGTGGGTCTGCCCATAAAAGTTTTACTAATTCATTGTGTGGTAAAAAACGGTTTACATTTTTGTTTTTATCGTATTTTTTTTTTGCTGCATTATTTGCTTGCTTTTTGTTTATTTATTGCAGGCATATTTATAAACATATCGTGAGAAATATCACACTGTCAATGAACTAATTGAAACATTTTCGATGAGTGTTGCATTATGCACTGTTCACTTGCCTGAGTCACTTAATGTGTAGATTTGCATGTGTGTGTGTACAGAGTATAGCATACAAAAAAACAGCTTTCCAGCTAATTGAGCATATTTTAGAAAATTCAAATAGCAACGGAAGCTCTTTGAGTGAATCCCGGAAAAATGTGTTTTTAATCAAAATCTACCAACTGACTGACACAGGTCATAACAGCAACAGGTAGTTCTCTATTGCTCTCTCTCGCTCTCTCATCATAACCCATTTCCGTTCAGTTTATTGTATTCGCACCTTGTCTGTCTTTTGTTCCTTCCGTTCATCTGAACGAACACAATCAATTTAAAGTCGGCGGCACTTGTTCGACTTCCGGCTTTTTTATTTCTCAATTTTTTCAAGCAAACCATTACGCATTTATAACATGGAACTTTACATTTACTTTATTGATTTGCCAAAATAGATGTTACACATGTCTAGACGTAAAAACTTTGATGAAAGTAATAACACTGCAGTCGGTTTAGTGGCACATAAAACATAATCTTTGAAAAGTCACAATAGCAATCAAGTGTGCCTTTTTTCACGCCCATGTTGTCAATCAAACACATTTATGGTTAGTGTAAGTAACATTATTGTCAGGCTCATGAAAATCAACACATGGATCAGGTAATCTGCATTTAGGAAAGTTGTAACCTTGGTAAGAATAATTTGAAAAGATAACATACACACCTAAAGTTCTTGAAATTAAATTGTTTTCTATGAATGGTTTACCAATTTTAGACAAGCTGTTCAATGAAGTTTCCGAATCTTTAGTCAATCTCTCTTCAGTCAAAGTTTTGGATTCTTCAGTCGATGTTTTGGATTCAACTGTCAAAGTTATTGAATCCTCAATGATGGAATTTATTTCGGCCATCACAGTTTTTGAATCTTGAATTACAGCTGTTGGATCCTCAACTTCCTGATCAGCATCCCCAATTCTCTCACAGACTCGATTATTTTTGTATTGTTCAAAATGACTTTTGAAAGAATTTTGACTTTCATCCATCTCTAATTGAACAGAACTTACGATGTCTTTTATCACATTGGAGATATGGGAGCGACTGATGTAAGGGTCTTGAAAATTTCTAGCATGCTCTATAACCTTATGCAGAACAGCACTGCACTCAAAAAAAAAAAACAAAAAAAAATAAATTATAAACAATATTTTCTAGTTTATTGATTTACCATTTGAATTGCTTCAATTTTGCCTTTTCAAATTGCATTTTTTGTGCTTCCATAATCTTTACGAAAATATACAATAAAAAATATCGGAAACTAAAATTTGTATTATTTGATTTTAAGAATCTAAAATAAAACTTATTTGCTACGAGCTAACGAACTGTGACTGAAATGACACATTTTCCAGAGCCAAATATGTTTTGGCCAAAAAAGAGACAAAGTTGTCATAGACAACTGGGTTAACATTTTTCCAATGTTCTGATCAAGTTGGCCTTTTCGTCATGGCATGTGTCATCTACAAAGAGCTCTAAACCAAACATAACATCAACAACAACAACAACAACAACATTGATAACAACAATAAGCGACAACATCTGTTTTATATTACATGCCAAGTTCACGTTTAGGTACAAAGGTATCTGCTACACGCACACACACGCACACACACGCACACACACGCACACGCACACACACGCACACCGCACACACTCGCATATATCTTTGCAGATATACAATGTGTATTCAATGCTCATTCGTTCGTACGCTTGTTCGCTCATTTGTCTCTCGTTTCCTGCACCTTACCGCACCTCCGGCCTGCTTACTCGCATTGCGGCGTCTGTTGTCGCTGTTGTTGAACTTTTCACAATCAACATCCCGGATGCGCTACGATGTACGACGAAAAAAATTCAAAAATAAAACAAAAATACAAAAAAAGAGCGAGCATTAAAAACAGACATGTATAAAACTGCACTAAATGCAAAGTTCCAAAAAAAATAAAATTACAACAACGACAACGACAAATGAGTAAAGTAAAGTAAAGGAAGTGCTCGCATTTGTTCGCTTATTCATAGAAGAACCGTTTTGGCGGATGCACGGGCGGATGAAGATCATTTGAATGCTTCGCTATTGTAAGTTCATATTTGTCGACGATCATTGTCAAGTAAGGGTTTTTGCGTGTTTCTATTTTCTTTTTGCAAAGTAATTGTTCAAGAAGATAAAAAGACAGATAGACAGATAGACAAAGGAAAAGAGAGATAGAAAGATCGAAAAATAGATAGATAGATAGATATAGCGAAACATAGATAAAAGATAACGACAAATTGCTCTGACTTTCGACAATCTTTATCTTGTAATTGTTATTAATATAAAAGACAAAGACCTTAACTACTGTTTTCTTCTATAAATAACATAAACAGAAGGCTCAAAGTCAACGAGTAAACTTATCGAAATGTCTGCTTATATGGAAAGATAAACTAAACAACAATTCAATTGAATACAATACAGTAACAACAAGTATATTGCACTTTCCATCTTCAGTGAGCGCACTGCGAGGCAATACAACAATTTAATGTTTCATGTTAATGAAGTGTTAATTGAGCAACGAATGCCATTGGAGTACATTAACTTTTAGCGTAGAAAAGACTGGATCGGTACATATGTATTTATGACCTTTTCGTGCACCCGTGAGTTGCGACGAAAGGTGTGAAGTCAATAAATCTTCAGGCACAGTTGTCTGTTTAAACATTAAAGACATGAGTTCTTATAAAATTTCATTTTATTTATTTTCGTTATTATGCAAGTAAAGTAAACTTTGACTTAAAGACTAAATGATTTCTTTTGTGTAAGTGTATATGTTTTTTTCGTTTCGTTTTTTTTTTACAACTAATAGGACAGTGTATGAACTTCTATAAATTCACAGAGATACGCAATTAACGTATACAACCTAAAACTTATTTATGAAGAAACTAATATTTACAAATGCACTTATTCAACATCGTCAATGCAAGCTAATTGAACTCAGCTCACTCACGACGATCGCTCATCAAGAGAGCAATGCCATCGCTCGTGCGAGCCGTACACGGAAATCACGATAGAGCATTTTTCCACCGACCGGCACCCGACACAGATACATGTCGAGACTCATGAGACAGAGCGCTTTGCCGTTCATGGGGAATTTCTGTGGCAGTTCGGGCGTCACCTCGAGACCTTCGGAAACGGCCATATTGATAAGCCATTTCCAGACGTCTGCACGTGTCCAGTCACGTGGATCCAAGGGCAGTCCATCGGAGCCGAGTTGCTGTTGTGTGATTTCGTGGCCGGCTGTGTGCATTGCGGATTCGTCGTACTGATTGTTGTTGTTTGTGTCGCTACGCAGGTACGCACTGCCTAATTTGCTCTGCAGTTGCTGTTGTTCTTGGTGGTGATGTTGTTGTTGTTGTTGGTAGGGATGATAGAGCGCAGCAGCACGTCTCATAGCCGTTGTTGAACTATTGACCAAATCAGTCTTGTGGCTGGACCAGACCAACTGCTGCAGTTCCTCGGCAGCTGCACGGCAATTATTCGCGCTGGTGTTCACCTGCGAGAGGTCGAGCGGTGGCACACGTCCGGCGTATTTCGGGTAACTGGCTTCGACTTGCATGTTGGCCCAACTTTTGTCGGTTCAAAGCTGTAATAGCAAGAGCGTGACAAATAACAATTGATTAGTAAAGTCATATGAATAAAATTACATGATATACATACATATGTATGTATTTAAGCATACACTGAAAAAAACTGCGGAATGATTTGGATTTCTCTGAAAACTCTTCAATTCCGATTTTATTTTTTTTGCAAAACTATTGTTAACTATCGATGCTGGTATCGATAGCTAAGTACCGTGCTGTAGGTGAAACTTTTGTGGATTAGTGATGGTTCTCTATTTTGTTTTTCAATGCATTATATGCTTTTGTTACAGGCGGAAATGGTTTTGTAACCGATAAAGATTCATGTACAACTGTTGAAACAGAACAGTTTGTAGTTAAAACTTATATTTAAACTCACATACGATTCATTATATTAAATTATATTTGACCTTGTTGCCATCCAAATAAAGCAGTCCAACAAGTGCGGCAATTCATGTATCACACACGCGAAAGGAAGCGCTGAATAACAATGATTATTAAAATAATTGTGACACACATATTGAATAATTATTATAAGAGAGAACAGAATAAAAAAAATATAATTGTTGACATAGAAAGGCAAACTCAAAACCGGAATCGATGGCAATTATAAACGAATCCAATTCAGCAACAAATAAACAATAAAGCCGACTTGCAAAAGGTATGAGTGTGAGAGAAAACAAGATAATAAGAAAGAGAGAAGGAAAATTATACATGGCATAAACGGAAATAATTACTAAATTGCCGCACAGCTGTGATTTAATCGCGTTGCGAATTCAACGAACAAAACAAAACCAATAAAAAAGCTAAATGAAAAACGGAAGAGTAGCCGTAAAAATTAAAAGCCTCTGACAAAGGGGAGGGAAAAGACAAATCCAACTTTGGCTCCGCAGCGCTTATGTAAAGTAGAATATCCGCTGCACCGGCGCAAAACAGAAGTCAAGCCAAGGTGCGAAAACAAAAGACCGAACGAACGGAAGCCGCTTATGACAAGAGCACCAACACACACAACACACAGCAGTGAGTCACAGTGAAATGATGTACACAAGTAAGAGCGGGTAGGTGAGTGTGTCATTGCCACGGATGTACCTTGTCTAGCATTTGTTCAATAAAACCTTTGGCCGTTTGGTGAGTTTTGCTTTTAAACACTTTTCCGGGATTTGATTAAAGTGCTTCCGTTGTTCTATGAAGCTAAATAAACCACAGTACAATTTTCAATCAAAAATAGTATTAAAAAACGAACAAAACACCAACGAAAGGAAATGACTTAACTAAAAAACATCTCAAGTGGTTTACGTATTTCTACTTAATTAATCACGTACAACATGATATTCCAGTCTGTACAACAAAATTCGTTGCATTGCACAGCAAGTCAAGTTGAATCATCGTTGTTACGAAAATAATTGAAACACTTAACGGAAAAGGTTTAATTAGTTCATTGACAGCGACAGCAATGAGTGTGATATTTCTCACGATATGTTTGTTTGGCAACAAGACTTATGTACCCAAACAAATGTGAATGCATCAATAAACATTGAAGTTGAAAACTATACACACGAAACAGACAACAAATGATTGTGAATGACACACATACACACATACGAAAACACTTGTTGCTCTTAACTTACATTTAGGGCATGCATTTCTTATTTAAATTACCATTAGCATCAACACACGATGGCAAATGTCTGTCACAATGATAGCTAAGCCTGATTCAGACGACGAATGCCTAAAAAAAGGTCTAAGGCCCTAATGCCTTCTATCTAACACAAAACAACAACAAACTAAGATGAATAGGTCGTAAATAAAGCAAAAAGCATTCACGTTGACCACAATCGTTGATTTTCGTTTAAGGCGAGTAGGTTATGTTCTTTTACCCGTAGTTTGATACTTCGAAGACAACCAACTGATAAATATAATGTTCATACATGCGTTTTTTATACGCATTGGTTGTTTGAAACTGTGTATCTATTAGCTCGCATGCTTAAAAGGGTGCCCCAATGCTCGAACCATTAGTTGTGACCACCCTGTGCGCGACATAGACTTTGCGCCGCAATGTTTTCTCCACTTGCTTTATTTTTATAAAAAGAAAAAAAAGAAGCTGAACAAGTGCACTTAAAGTCAGTTAGTTTTCTAAGGCTTTGGTCACACGCCCACGGTTAAAATAATTTCCCATGTGAGAAAATTCAAAGTCGCATGAAACGTTGGGGAAATTGTGTTGGCGAACAAAGAACAAAGGAACGAACGTCGCAGAAAACAAAGTGTGTGAAGAAAGCACTGCAATGGCGGTCTCGGCACAGGGTTGCTTTGCTTCGCACTGAAAAGAGGGTCGGTGGTCATGGGAATTGAAACGAAGACGTCAACGACTCAAGGCAGCAGTGAATGAGGCGTCGACGCACTTATACAGTCAGCCGATAGTGAAAGCATATAATTAATTTAAAAAAACACATAGCAGAGTCACATTGATATGCAATGCGAACACTTGTTGCCTTTTAATTAGAAATGACTTAATGTGTATTTAACCCAGACATTGACTTTAATGCAAAAGTAAAAGGCTAAAACAAAAAAAATCAACGATTTAATTTGCAGATGCTTAAAAAAATATATATTGTGCATATCATCAAACAAAAGCGATTGAAAACCGAAACGCATTCGACTTTTGGCGATTTGGATTTGTTTTAAGCTGTTTGATATTATTCTGTAAATACCCCAAAAAATTAAAACAGTTTGTTGTTCCTGCCGTTTGTGTGTGCGTGTGCGTGTGTGTGTATGTATGTGTGTGGTAGTCAAGAACGCAGGACGCTCGCGCGTCTGTTATATTTCCGGCTCTGACGCGCTTGTGTGGTTGCACATTGAACGTATCTTATGTACATACACACATCTGTTTGTATCTTCGATTGTGTGCATGCGTTCTGTGCCTCCGCGCTGATCGATTATTTCATCAGTTTGTCAACGCAAAGGCGCACACGTTGAGCACGCGTCAAAAACAGACACACAGGCAATGCGAATGTGGGGAAACAGGAAAAAAGCATAACTAAAATGCTTCCTTTGCATTTAACAGACATACACACACACACACACACACACACACACATGTAATGGGCATGCATCTAAATTGTCAGGCGGAAGTGCACACATCCGCCCGCGCACAGGATGTGCGTTCAAAGCGGAAGGAAATGTGACTTAATGAGCAAATGACCGCGCTTAGAAAAGTGCAACTGTCGTGTCGTGCAATTGTAAAAATGAAAACCCCTAAATTTTTTGTCTCTCATAAAAAGATAAAATTGGAGCAACTTTTGTATTTTTGAAGTGAAAGGCAAACAAGTTTATTTTCTGTCAAGTGTCACAAGTGCCATAAAAAACTGAAAATGCTTTGCGTATTCCTCTTGTTTGCACAAGCTGACTTATATGTATGTATGTATGTACTTAGCATCGCAGCAGAGTAACGCAACACGGCACTTGCTTAGACACAAAATGCCCTCCAGCCGACGTGCTCGGACCACTATTTCTTTCTTATTTATATGTTTTGCTTGCTTTGTTTTTAAGACATTTTATTTAAGTACGAAAATCGTAATTTGAAGTTCGTAAAAATGACGCGTTTCCTGTCATTTGGCGAGCACCACTTTAAGTGCGTAATTTGCTGACTTTACACAAACATACTCACACACACACACACACACACATGCATGAGTGTGTCTGTTTGTCAGCTTCCGCTTGACTTTTTCGTTTTGTAAACTAAATCTTTCTGATTCTTTAGCACAATTTCTTCAGCTCCTTCCTTGCCAACTCCCATGCAAGCGCGCGATCTGCCGACTGATTATGTCTTTATTACAGAGAAATACTTTTGTTTTTGGCGTCTGTGCTGTTTTCATTTGGTAATTATATGTGTGTTGGTATGCTTGCGTGCTTGTATCTCCAAAGATACATGAGCGAATAACTTTTGCTCATACGAAAATTATGAACTTCCTGCAAGCGATAAATTTTGTTTTTTTTTTGTGTTTTTTTCAACTGTCTCGTTGTATGAACGCGGTTTGTTTATAGCTAATTTAAGAATTTTCGCTCTGGCATTCAGTGAAATTTACGTGAGCTTGAGGAATATATATTTTTCACACGTACTAAGTTTTCCACAATGTTTGCGCATAATGCTCAATTTGAAGTCACTTGAATTTATTTAATTTAATAAAGTGTAATGAAATTGCAATAATTTGTTGTAGTGACACTACTTGTATTATGTTAATAGTGCTCCACAAACTGTTTCTTTCAATGGCATTTTTGTGCGCTGTACTCTTTAATTGTGTGCTGTCTACTTTAGCACTTTATGCCGCCACCCTTTTAAAAATATATGTATTTCTGAATGTATGTATGAACATCATACATCATTTAGTCTACGACGAGGCATGCAATTGATGTGCAGACGGATGTGATTTTGTCGTCAGCTATTTCAATATGTATTTATTTGCAAAAACAACAACAAAAAGCAAACAACAAGCAGACAAGTGTTATTGTTGTTGTTGTGATTTTTCTCTTTTCAACGGCACTGCGGCTAAATTGCACTATTTATACATACATAGATATACATATGTATGTGTAAATATATATTAATCATTTTACATGCAACAACGACACAGTTTGTTGTTGGCGGCGTTATAAATAAATGAAAATTGTTGGCGCCAGTGCGCTATGACGTACGCCGTTATATGACAGCAAATACACGCATTCATATTTGTATCTGTACAATGTAGATGGTGTGCAACGGTATATTGCGCATAAATGCTAAGCTTTTCCGAGACGATTGTTAAACACAAAGTAATTAAAATTGTAAGAATTTATCCGCCATTGATTTATGTTACACATGCATTACTTTTATGCGTCTCACACGTGTTGTGCGTGCTGAAGCGTAAAAAATATCTGACGGCGTCCGTCTCTCCGTCATGACACGAGTCATTAAAAGTCGAACATCAGCTTTGCGGCTTCCTATGAAAGATGTAGACTTTGCTCGGCCATTGCATTGCTCTTACAAAAATTAAATGGCATACACACATATATCTCTGTGTCATCTCGCCTTTTACGAAATATAATGTACAAGAATGAATGAAGAATGAATTTAAATACGGTAAGTAAATTTAATTAAACAATAAAAATTATGTTTTATGTTAACGTTTGTTAAAACGCGCAACGCTGTGTCATTGCGCAAGTTAATGCACAAAGCAAAAGAGAATTGAAAAAAAACAAAAAGTACAGATTCAATGCAACCGTGTCGACTAATCAGACCGATAACTGACATGACATCAAAAAGCAGCGATTTTTTAATAAATGCAATGCAAACTGTTTGTTGAATGATAATGTAATTGATAATTGGGTCAATAGACTTTTATGTGCAGTCTGTCGCAGTAAATCAAAATGAACGAATATGACTTTGTTGAATTGTTGTTATCAGATATCAGAGTAAACAAGGCATTTCCGACATGTGCCAACAAATATGTATTTAACTGATATCTTTACCCAGAAAACACTTCAAGTTAAGAGTTTTCTATGAAAGCCAAATGATTAGTCAAGAACGAAGCCTTTCTTCAGATTATTTTAAAGCCGCAGATATCAAATATATTGAATCTCGTGCATATTTTGGTTGCTACTTTTTGTTTGCTCGTGTTTGCCAGGTGCAAACGTATGAATAAGGACTGTGGCAGCTGCGCGTTTGACTGCACAAATGCGCTTATATGATTTTGTATCCTGCTAGTCACACACGCACACACATACACAGACATAATGCGTTTGCGCAAGCGCGCGCATTGTCGGACTTGATAAGGGTGAATGTGTTAAGGCGTGCTTCGTTTTTTTTCATCTGCTCTTCTCATGCCTTGACAGACTTTGGCCAACGCATGCACGCACGCATGGATGTCTTGCACATGCTTTGACGCTTTGCTTCCTTCGCCATTCTTCTTTACATTGTTTTTTTTCGATTTTCAATTTGTGCTGCGGTTTTGTCTGCAAATATTTTGCAGCTGCTCTGCTGTGTGACTATCAAGTATTGCTTTGTTGGCTTATTAATATTTTTTGTTGGCTTATTACTTCTTTGTATTGCTTAAAATTATTGCGCGCATTTTTATTGTTGCGGCCGGTCATGGTTAGTGGGCATTTAGTTAGTTTGGTTAGTAAATCGTTTTGGATTTCAATAAATGCTTAGCTGTTTCAGTTGATGAAGTGCGAATTCACCAACTCATATTGCTTCAACGAGATAAAAGTTTAACGTACATACTAATTCAATGAATACGACCCCGATTTGCGTCATTGTGGGTAAGTGAGTCAGTAATAACATTTTAAACTTCCGTTTAAGTGTAAGGTTATCAAAAATGCTGCGACGGCAGAGAACAGGAAGTTCTTCAAGTCGACTTTACATGAAATTCATTATAATCATTTTTATACTCGACATGGCAATGAAGACTTTAGTTAAATAAATATCAGCATTAAAAGTAAGCACATATAAAATAAGCGTTGTATTTTTTTATACATGAAATGTAACTTTATTTGGCTTATTGTTGAAATGGTAAAGCGAAATAGGCAAATAAACAGATATTTACCTTTTTGAAGGTTTATTGACAGCAAGTTAATCCAAATTTTAGTCGTAGATACTTTTTGTTGTTGATTTGACACCTCTTTGCGGTGTACAATTGTAATCGCGATGACAACAACACGGCAACAAATAAAATAAATATTCGCAATAATTCGCACGTCCGTCAATCCGTTCTGCCGTCAGCGAGTCAATCCGTCAAACGCTTAAACAAATAAACAAAAGATACGCTGACGGTTTTTTAGTCGTCGTCGTCGGCTATTTTGGCGGCGGAGAAGACTGTTGGTGTGTCTATATATGAACTTCCATTGCAAAATACGAAAAAAAGTTGTCATGCGGCGCAGAAAAGTGGGCTGAACGGCAGCGACCGTTGTGATGTTGTCTTCGTTGTAGATACTTTTTCGGTGTTTTTTAGCCGAATTTCCTGCGTTTTCGTTTTTGTTATTTTTGAAATGCCGTTTTTTTTTTTAATTTTTCTTTGTTTCACAAATTACTTAACACACTTTCGCTATCTGTTTTCATTTAATTCTTTATTTTTGCGTTTAAGATGTAAGCCAATTTCTCTTTTTTCTATGGATTTCACAATTTCACGCCGCTCCAAAACATTCAGCAAGTATCTCGCTGATTTTGTTACTATATTTGTAACGTTGAACTACTTTTTTCACTGCTTCTGTTGCCGTTTTCAAATTTCGAAAGATGTGTTTTAATGCAATCAGTTTCGTTTTAAGTTGCTCAAGAATTCTCTGCAATTTGTTCGTGTATCTTTTGTGTTTGTTTGTCGCTTGTTGACTTTTTAGTTACTCGTAATTCCAGTTTGCAACGTGATACAAACAAGCGCGGCTTATTGCATTTGGCTTTTGACTATTTCTACGAATACGATTTTCACGCACGTATCACGTATATCCATCCGTATCTGCTCGATACTTTTTAACGTTCCTAACGCGCGAGTGAAATTTGACCGAATGACACTCAAATGAGGCGATATTGTGTTTTATACCGGTCTTCTTTCTCTCTTCTAACTCATGCACCAGACAGCATCAACGAAACATACGCTAGACCACTTTTTAACGTTCCAACGCACGAGTGCAATTTGACCGAAAATTTACTCGCCTGAAACACAAGTGAGCCAAAAGCGGCGTCTTTGACGCAAAAGTGTCCACGCAAAGGTGAAGGGAAGAGAGGACAAAAATGACCCCCCTAGGTGGAAAACTACCTAGGATTGGAGGAACGGCAAAATCGCCCAGCGCACGCAGCGCGACATGCGACAAGTCCATTTTGCTCTAGCGTGTCATTCCGTGTCAGCGCGTCATGACACATTCCTCTCTGAGAGAGCAAATTGAGCGAATGACTACTCAAATGAAGCGATATTGTGTTTTTACCGCTCTTCTTTCTCTCTTCTAACTGAAAAAATGTGCACTCGCGATTGAACTTACTCATGCACCGCAGAGCATTAACGAAACATACGCTAGACCACTTCCGAGCATCTTGTCTGTCGATTAGGGTCGCTCAAAAATTGTTTTTTTTTACAATGCGTTGCTCTCTGAGAGAATGAGAGGCGTTTTTCTCTCGTTTTACTCTCACGAGTACCTCTTCAGTCACATCTAACGTAATTGACGTAAAGGGGCGGTAAACTGAACGTTAGAATTCAAAACTTTCTGAAAATGTAACACTGCAATCTTACTGGAATTTCTCCAAATTTACTGTAAGATGCACATTACTCACAAAATTACTATTTTTCGAGCTTCTCCCATGCCATGGTTTTCAAAAAGATCATGTAAATCGCGAGTGCTGCCAGCTTGCCTTTCATCGTTGCCAAAACCACTTTCTCCAATAAAACGCTAAATCACACACTACATGAAACAGATCAGACGTATTGACCACTACATTGGCTTATGTAGCGTGTATGCCAAGGCAGCAAAGGTGGTTCTAGCAATAAAATGCGGAAATTGGCAGCACTGATCTGTTTTTTGTAATATCATTGGCTTTTCAACACTAAACTTATTATACGTTTTATTTTGATGCACAGTGGTTGAGATTTTTTGTTTTTTTTTTTCAAATCCCATCTAATATATATATATTCTTATTTCAATTATCACGATTTTACCGTTATTGGTGCAAACAAATCGTTTTCAGTCAAATCGTTTTTTTTCTTTTTGTCATCTGGTAAATGACCGATATGAAGTAAATATATTTGTTAAAATATTAAGGTGTACATCACACATACATAAAAAAAAACGAAAAAAAACAGAATAAAAAAATATGACCGAGTTTCCTGGAAAGATGGTATTACTGCTTAACAGTGACTTGAATCAGAGTTGAATTATAATAATGGAACGACATGAGAACATATGTTTCGAAAAAGAGATATGTTGTCTTATTGATATGATAAATTACGTTTTTTTTCATTCAAAACAAATGTTTGCAAATAATTACATAATTAACAAGTAAGGGTGGTGGTAGAGTGTAATCGACAATATAACAACCTGCACACACGGTAGGCACAAAAATTTCTAGAAAATCGTTAAAAAAAGGGAATTTATTAAAAAGGGACTGTTTTGCGGTTTTTGAGGGGTAAACAATTTTTTTGGTATGCAGTTTTAAAGGAGAATATTTGCCGAATCTGCATGGAAATTTGCATCAGAAAGGCTTGTAACTTTTACAGGTTAGGAGATTTAGCAATGTTAAGTAAAAAATTATTATTACAATAAAGTTAATAAAAACATGTAATTGCAAAGTTTGGTGATTTATATTCAAGAATAAAAAAGTTTTTCAAACAAAAACCTTATTTTTGACCGATCATTTCTATGGAAGCTATATGATATAGTCATCCGATCGAAATAATTCCGAGATATACAAGCCTATACATATCTGAAGAACTTTTGAGTTTAATTTTTTTCAATATGTTTAAAACTCAAGACTGAAACAGACTGACAGACAAATTACTAAAATATACAAATTTTTATCTTGAACAAATGCATAAAAATTAAAAAATTATACGTTATAATGATTTATTTAAACGGTAAGTGTGAGCCGTCATGACAATGGGAAAACCAAATGGATCGGCCATGCACTATATCTAAAGTTATACCAAAGTACTACACTTAGGAAAATGTTGTATCTTTTTTACACAAATGTGGTAAAGAAAATCTCAAAAATAGGTCACGCAATTTGGATACGTTCCCTAAGCATGCTTCTAGCAACCAAGTATTGTGCTGACCCTCGCATTGATGTAAGGATTTTTTTTTCGATCTAAAAACGAATCTTAAATACACATATTTATTTATTAACTTTTTATTTAATGACCTTCATTTAATTGTTTAATAATAATTAGACAAACAAACAACCAAACAGATTGACGTACGACCAATCAGACAGGCAGGCGAGATGGATGGACGGACACAAATAATCGTGATCGATAAGCTGCATTAGACTGAAAGACCTTTAATTACACAACTGTTAACCTGAAAGACGAATCTTAATCAATTCTCATAGAACGTTTGTGGTTTACATTTCATTTGCACATTTATTTGAAAAATCATATTTTCAAATATTGCTATGCACATTAAGGTGCATCGTTCAACAAGTAATTTGCGGGAATGTCGGTGACGAAGAAACAACAACGTTCAAGCTAATCAAAACACTAAAGTGATTTTTTATATTTTTTTTAATAGGTAATCAGTAAATTGCGATAATTTGAATCCGGATTCGAGCACACTAATTCTATAAAAGACAACGTCTTTGCTGTAATGCATTAAGTCGCAAATTGGAGGCGAAGTACTACAAATGAATCGTTACTGGGTAAGGCAATCGATAATTTTGTTTTTATTTCGATTTGTTTTAGTTTTAAAGTACGCTCTTCAATAGGTGATAGTTTGCGCGTTCGTATTGGCGATCGCTGTGGTTGACAGCTATGGCGGCGGGAAGGTTGACCGTGGCTACGGTGGCGGCGGACCTGGTGGTGGTTTCGGTGGACCCGGTGGTGGTGGTGGCCAAGGCCATGGCGGTGGTGGCGGCCAAGGACATGGCGGCGGCAGTGGTTTTGGCGGTGGTCAAGGGGGCGGTGGTGGATTTGGTGGTGGTGGTGGTTTTGGTGGAGGTTCTGGTGGCGGTAAAGGCGATGGTGGATCCGGTGGATTTGGTGGCAGCCAAGGTCATGGTGGCGGCGAATCCGGTGGATTTGGTGGCAGCCAAGGTCATGGCGGCGGTGGACAAGGCGGATTTGGTGGTGGCGGCTCTGGTGGTGGCGGCGGCTTTGGTGGTGGCTCAGGCGGTGGCAAAGGAGGTGGCGGTGCCGGTGGCTATGGCGGAGGTCCTGGTGGCGGCGGATCTGTTGGTCATGGAGGTGGTGGAGCTGGTGGCTTTGGCGGTGGACAAGGACAAGGTGGTGGCTTCGGAGGCGGTCATGGTACCGGCGGTGGACATGGCGGCGGTGGCGGCTACAAAAAGCATGGCTACTAAGCAATAAACATTTCAAAGTCCAAATAAAATGCGATCTTGATAGAAAATATATGTAGGAAAATTCTTTGCGTTTACAACAAATGATTAAATGAAATGCATTAATGACAATTTGTCGAATCAATCAATCATGAGAAGATCATCAAAAACCAAACCCATAATTATCCTGAGCACGTACCGATGCGTCGTCGCGTACGTTGACAGTCTACCACTAATTACTCATTGTACATAAGTACTTTTCCTTTGCTTAACAGATAATCATAGGAAATCCCTTTGTTCATCCTGTTGTTCATGTGCGTATATTTCCAGCAAACCGAGTGCTTCAAGCGGTCAATATGTACGCTGGCAATGCCTCAGGATAATTGACGAAACCGAACCTTAACACATTTGATTCAGATTTTGTAATTATTTGTGCTTCAAACGCTGCTGCGACAAGTTTCAGTTTCTACGCGTTCAGCGAATCCTTTTCCTTTTTATTTTTGTTCAACAAACATAAGCCGATCTCCTGACATGCATGAAGTGTCGTTTCGTATTACATACGGCAACAAATGTTCGCATTTCGCCTACGATACATCCACAAACCGTTCGTCAAATACAAAGAAGGACTCGGCGTCGACCCACATGACAGTTCTTTATGTCTGGTCTGGCAGCGAACGAATCCTCCTTTGGCGACGTGTTGCAGGCACGCGTAACCGACGCACCTCAAAAGTTACACTTCAATTGCATCAAATATCTATGTATCTTTGTCGACAGCTGCTCGTTCGTTTGCCGTCTGTCTCGAGTGCATTTCGCCGAATTATCTGCGTAATAATATGCCACACGATGCGTAGCAACAATTATGGCTTTTTCAGTTAAGGTAACGCCCGATATGCGTTTCAGCTTTGCTTACCTCTTGTGTCCTGACATGTGCAACTCAAGTGTGTGTATGTGTGTGTGTGTGTTTTTCAAAAAATAAGTATCGGGTCCCTACAGTTAGATTACCTCTTAAGTGCTTTGGTTTTCGATTCTATCATACTTTGGCATCGCCTAAAAAAATAGTATTATTTAATGGAATTTCTGATTGTGGCGACGCGTGTGCATTAATCGTTCACTCAAATCAAGGATGTGTCATGTGATTTTGGCTTACTCTAAATCGCTATGCTATGCTCCACAAGCGTCTAAGCACCCGCTTACGGCTAAAATCTACTTGTGATTAACGACATTTGTTGTTCTGGCTCGTTAATCCAGCAAGCCGAATTGTTTGACACTACAAATGTACCAACGACTGCAAGCAAATCAAGTCATTGCCAAGTCAGTAAAGAATATTACAAACATCCTTTAAACACATCAAAAACACAGACAACGGAAATCGAAAGCAACTTTTATTATGTATTTGTATGCCATCGGCAGCTGCAAATTATGTCTAAAATTTAAAGTATACTTTTGTCTATACAAATGTAAATGTTTTTGTACACCGATAGAACTGATAATTATCTACAGCAGGAAACACCCGCACAATTGTCTCTCAGTCTGTCTGTCTAACTGTCTAAGCCGACAATAGACGTTCGATCGCCTCAGCATGTGATGTATCCATATATGCGTGTACATGCATGCGCGTGTGTGTGTGTGTGTGTGTGTGTGTGAGCATGCGCAAATTATTTGAGGATGTTTACTTAGGACTTTCCTTTGGCTTCTCTTCTTTACCGATTATGGTTTCGTGTAAAGTTGTTGTGATTGTTGCTTGTGAATTGTTGAGATTGTTGTTGTATTGCGCATGTCCGTATTAGAATTGCTTACCTATTCAATGATTTGGCTAAGACGTGACTTTCTTTAAATGAAAGCTATTATATATTCAACTGGTTATTTGTCCATTGGTTCGAAACGTAAAGAAAATATTTTTTTTCAAAATGTTTGCTATTAATTACGTAAAATTTTCGGTTCTTGAATATATTTCTTACCTGTTCCTTTGCGCCTTTGTGTGTTTATGCATAAATTGCTTAATTCAATGGTGTTGGTTTTCTTCGAGCTCGGAACTTAAACGAAGGATATATACAATTGTTTTCGAATTTCTAGCACGTTTTTCTTTTTCAAAAATACATCATTGAGTAACCGAATTTCTTCAATGTCCCCGTTCCCTCTTAAGCCACGTATAGCTTCATTCATATCTCTCAAGCGGTCTTCAAGTACATCAAATGTTAGCAGAAGTGCATCTCTTGCTATTTTTAGCGTATTTCGTCTGCATAAATGTTTTACATATATTAAACTGAAATTTAGGGCGTTTGCTAGACAGCCCCCAATAAAAGGGCCAACTAATTGCCGTTGGCGCAGATTTTCCAATGCTCAAAAGTCATTAAAACGACTAAAAATATACAAGATTTTGCTGTCTCGCTATGAATCTATCAGCGCACATCTGCGTCGCTTATTCGGCATTCCCCCTATTGTTCTCATTTTTTCCCCCAAAATAAGCCAGATATTTTTGGTACTCGACTTTCGGGGCACGCTTAATGTTTTATTGACACTCGACCTGGCAATAAATCAATAAACAGAATGTGTGGCATTATTGCACCATAAAGGTTTCAACATTTAATGGAATGCGGGGGCATCTTTCATTACAAACATTTCAAGATTGGTTTTATCTACATGTTGTCTCTAACTAAAAATTGCATGCAAGAACTCAACAAGTCTTACAGAATCCCAATTTATCGAAGCTTTATTTAAATCAAGGGCTTGAAACATTTCAAAAGACATATTCAATCTAAGATTGTAAAATATTTCTATCAATGAACGAATTCTTAAATTTTATGTAAATTATTTGTTTGTACTTACAACAATTTAAGTCGGAAGTTGATACGTTGCCGAATAAGTTCTACAGCATCTTTATTATTCTTTCTCGTTAACAAACAAACATACATGTCTCAATATATATATATGCACCATTCGTATGTACATGCATATGCACGTGTGTGTCTTTGTTGATGTTATTGTTATTGTTCTGCGTCTCAACGTGCACGCCTCAAAGTTTTGTTAATCAGATTTGTTTTTTTAAGCACTTTAATATGAATTTATTGTTTGTAATAAAGAAAACGGAAGTTGAGGCGTTTGTAATTGCGGCTTGTACCTTGGCTCTTTCTTTCTCTTATACCCTGTATCTTATGGTACAAGGGTATATTAGTTTTGTGCACATCGAAAAAACTGTAATTTAGTTTTCCCCTCCGGGATTTAGTTTAATAATGAGGGGCAAATAACTGAAGCTACCTCGGGTATAATAATTACAAAAGTCACATTTTCGCGGCTATCTTTCGAGATAGGAGCATCAAATTTGGACTGTATATAGCAGACTCTTACCCCAACCAGATAGAATTGTTTCATTGAGACCAAGCCCACATAAAGCCAAAAAAGAAAAACGTCATATCTCTGAAATCAATTGGTCTAGAAAATTAAAAGTTGGTATGTATGATATTGAAGGGAAATGAAATCTCTTCCCTATCACAGCTGTTACAAATTGAAAGTACAGGGTATGTCGAAGTTGGGCCTCTCGACTGCCATTCCTTACTGGTTTATTATTGTCTTTTGTCATCAGTATAAATAAGTGAGTGTGTATGTTTTTGTGTGTTTATGATGATGCTGTGTGGCATTTTTCGAATGCGCAGTTAAATCTCTGTTTCGTTTTACGTTTTGTGTTGTTATTTTATGTGCTTTTTTTTATGGTTACTTAACGCCATAAACAGATTGATTTAAGCTGCGCACTCACTCACTGAGCACAAAACGTGAAAGCGTTGTTTATAAAAAAAAACGAAAAAAAGGAAAATGAAGAGAAGCTTCACAAAAAACAAAGTTATTAGCTGTAACAGTTATTAACCAAAAAATAGTTTTCTTCTTTAAAATGACAATCGTATAATTAACGAGTGTAGAACGGGTCTCTTTTTTGTTTAGTTTATTAAAAAACTTGTCAATTGCAAAATACGCCTACAAAGAATTTCCTGTGTGCAAGCACACACACACACACACACACACACACACACACACACACACTGTTTTCTGCACAACTACAATATTAGTGAATGAGAAGAAGAAGAATTGATAATTGAATCAGCTGTTGTAAGCGCACATGCGAACAACTGAACACCAGCAACAACAACAACAACAACAACAACAGAACACTAGTCAGGCATAGCAGAAACAACAATAAATAAAGGAATCCAAAGCCGCATGTCAAACGGAAATGAAGAGAAGAAAGGCGTGCACAAGCACACACATACACACATAGGCACGCACAATAATAAAATTTCAAAAATAAAGCAAATAAGGGAAATAGCATGTCCTGCTCAATGGCAATAACTACCATGCCAACAACAACAACATGAAATTGAACGTATTTTTGTTGCTTATTGTTAAAGTCGCGGCAAGCCATAAAAGGATGCGCATTGCGGTGTTCGTAAATATGCACAGCAGGATGCTGTAATTAGTTGCTCATCACACTTCCAATTCATCACTGTTCTCGTCCCTATCGCATAGAACAACTAGACTCAGGCAGAATATGCCACCCTCGCTTTTTGTGCCGCTCACGTCCTGCTCATCTTTCTCGGTCGGTGCAAGTAGTGGCGCGGTTGCGCGTCTTGAGCCCTGAGCGATTAGTGAGCTGCCAAAATGCTGCTTCCGCCCTAAAGGAATTACTATTCTTGTGCATTTAAGCCGTAACAAATTGTTAGCCAATTCGATACAAAGGTACATACTATACGGAAACGGAAGTCGGAAGTTGTTTGGGCAAAATGTATTCCTTTTTTTTTTTAATTTCAATATGAGTTATAAAATTTTTTATTTTTTTCCGATGTTTAATAAAAAAATGGACTCGCTCTGACTTGACTGTGGACGACACGGGAACGTTGAAATAGATTTATGTGTCGTGGTTGGTTAAGGCGTCGCGTTGATGAGTCAACTACAATTGTGGCCAATCCAGGGACTAAGCCGTGGAGTAAAGTGGGGTTAAGCCAAGTAATTAACGGGATACTAAACCGGGTTTTAAACGTCCAGTCCAGGAAAGAGTGGCAAATCGCCCAAAATTAATTTCTTTTTATAAATAAGCGCAGTGCCAATTACATTTTGCACTTATTTATTTGTAAAAGGTGATAAATAAACAAAAAGCTCACACTTTCTTTTTTAAATTAACTCTCTGCGTCCCCATCGATGGTTTATGTCGTATGAATCGTTAAATTCAGTACTATTGATATTGTATTGAGCTGCAAAACTATCGATGACATTACCCGCGCACAACCCACATCATTAAAGTCGCTATATGTGGCAACAGTGACAACAGTTTAGTTATCAGCAAAGCTCAGCAGATTGTTAAATATGGTCTGCCTCAGCCTAAACAGTATGTGTGAGTGAAATATTCTCACATTTTCAATTATAACCAACACCAATAAAGATGACAAATGTATAAATATTCATCTTGTTATGAACGATAATTCAGTTAATCAAATACACGTGTCCAGTCGACATACGTTTTCGAACGCGTCGTTCGTTCTCTACTCGTTTCAATTTAGTTATAAACAGTTCAGTTAAGCTGAGTTCAGTCGAAATGAAATACGCAATCTACCCAATTTTGCTGCTCCTGCTACTACAAAGTTCTAATGCAGCGCCAAGAATGGAAGACGATCCCAAATATAAAATTTGCCTGGATATTGGAAATTCTGACGAAGTATGTTCAAAAATGTATCTCGATAATATTTTGGATGCAAAAGAACTGCATATTGAATGTTTCAACGAAATTAAAGACATTGATCCAAGGTCGGATGAAGAGAAACGCATTTTTTGTAATGAAGAAGTAATTTATTATCAAAGCAACGAAAACAGATTTATTGGAAAGTGGTGCCGTTGTAAAACTGAACAAGGTCGTTGTTTACCAATGGATTATTGTAAAAAACTAGAAAAGGCGGTATAGTCGAGTATACTCGACATTATAATACTCTGTACAAGACTTAAGTCACAATGTAGTATCAAAATATAAACATGAAGAAATAAATCTATAAAATGTATAATTTCCTACGGTTGTTATTTGAGTGTAATTAAAAAATCTAAAATATATTCAACGTTTTTAAAAAATTTACAAATATTTCAAAAAAATTTATTTAAATAACAAAATGATTTATTTCGAGTTAAATATAGCAAAATAGTTGTTTTTAATAATAATATGTATAAAATTTATAACTATCTTAACATTTTTCACAAAGTTTTGATTATTAATTTAAATTATTAATTAAGATTCGATTGTGGGCAGGCTCGAGGTCTTTGCTGTTATTATATCAAAATGCTGGTGACGGGACGAACATATGCAATAAGGTATATGTTGGTACGACGAAGACAAAATTAAAATTAAGACTATCTGGACATAAATCGGACATAAAAAGAAGAAATGACGGCAGTGCGCAAAAAACAGCCCTTGCAACCCATTGTATACAACATCGACACACACCTGACTTTGATGCAGTGAAGGTGTTACAATACGAGGAGCACTATAACAAACGTTTCATGATAGAAATGTTACACATCATCAACACACCAAAAAACATTAGGATTAACTACAAATCAGACACGGAGAGTTGCGCTCACCTATACAGACACTTACTCGACAAAAACAAAAACAGACAAAAAAGAATAGATAGTTATTAACTCCGCGACGACTTGTACAGACGCCGTGTAACGTAGGTTAATTTAAAAATTAGTTAAATAAATCAACTTACAAACTAATTAATTGTTAAAAAATGTTAAATGTTGTATAATAAAAAGGTCGCTAAACTCAACCATAATTAAATTATTAATTAAATTTTAATATTATGAAAACTTCGTACGTTTTGGCGTCTATGTCTTGGTCTAAATTTGTCAGAGTCCAGTCAATTTGTGTTCCAGCAAGGATAGTCTTAACGTCAAAATTCAAAAGAGATCTAAATCCTCTGGCTGTTAGACGGCTTAAATCACGATCAGAATCAGAACGAATTCGGAAAGACAAATTTAAATCTCCTATAACCACAGAATTTGTCTCAAGAAATGGAAACCGTACGAATACTTCTTCTTAGTCAGATGCAAGCTGACGTAAAGAATGTCTAGGGCTTCTGTATATAACCAAAAAAAAAAATACCGATTAATATTGGAATACTGCACACTCCAAAACACCTGAATTGTTTTCTACAGACTTTCGGAGACTGGGGCAACAACTTACGTGGGGAAGAATTTCTTCCCGAACATAATCAATTATTCCTCTTCTAGGGCGGGGGTGAACGTAGCAGTCATTGCAATCAAGCCTAATTGCAATTCTGAAACCAGGAACCTCATAATTTTCCTGCGGATAACTTGATGTCTCCACAACACGAAGTATGGATGAAATTAATATTAGTTTGTCAGATCGAATGTCATCAATGTAAGAAAACATACTTTGAGTATTGTGGTAACATATTTTGAGATTAATGGACCAACCAAATGACCGAAATGGGTTGGTAACAGTTTATCGTGTCGTAATTTTAAAATTTCTTCATGTACAACATCGTTTACCGAAGGAGGTTTGGGTGGGTTGAATTAACCAACCAAAAAGAGTCCCACTGCGTTTGTAGCTCTACTACAGGCAACGTGAAGAGAAGCTCGCGTCATGCGGTTGGTTTTGTGAACAGTAACCAAAGAATATGTCTCGCCTTGACTCTTGAATTGTGATACCTTCCGCAGGTACTACTGGAAACTGTTTTCGATCAATTCAAAATTGTTCGTTTTGTTTATATTGAAAACTTCAGACTATTTTTTGAACTGTCCATCACCTGTATCGACGTCGACAGTCCTTATATACTTGATGGTGATGGTGGATTTTAGAAGAAGGCCTTGTGTCTCAGAGATCTTAAATTTTTGAACTGCTAAAAGGATTCGTTCTTTTTTTCCATTCGAAAGACCTGTGGCTTTAATGACATCATCGGAGTTTGAAACAAACTCCTGGAGAGGAACTGAATTTAATTTGAAAGAATTTAAGCAGTTTGCTTCATTATTTGTCAAAAATAGATATATGGCATCATTCGGAATATTTGACGGAGATTCAACTCGGGAACGTATTAGTTCAATATCCGATGATGTCATTTCACCAGATGCCATATTGTTAAGAGCAATAGCAAAGGATTGGTCTTCACGTTGGCAAAATATCTCTGTGAGCTCAAAGTACTTGAAAAGGTCCCGCAGAGATGTACCATATAATGCATGGTAAGGATCATCGGAATTAGTCTGAAAGACCCATTTATCCGTGAAAGTTGTCTGAAGTCACCGAAAACCACAACAGAAAACCGCCAAAAGAAAAGGAACTTTTAAAAATTTGTTTGAGACGGACATCAAGATTAGAAAACATTTTGGCTCCGACCATTGAAACCTCATCAATAATCAGAACCTTGAGATTTATCAAGTTTGTGTGCAAGGTATTGCACAAATCCTGACTTAACGGTCTTATTTCAGACCGCGACTGGTTCAGTGGAAGTGAAAACATTGAGTGTAATGTAGAGCAGCTTATGGCAAACGCGGCTTTACCAGTTGAATCACGCAAAAGAACTCGTACAGAGCTTGGACAACTTTCAGGTAAACTGTTGTATCTGTAAGTAAAAGACTGGAAAATGGCAGATATCAACCTACTTTTTACAACTCCGATTTGCTTTTAACATTGTGCATCAAATGCTTTAAGTAAACTTTTTGCTTAAAGTTAAGCGACCTAACAATAGACAGCAAACTTTCTTTTTGTATGAATGGAGGAAGGTTAATGTGACGAATAACATTATCAGATTCGCCTTGGTTTGTTTCCGCATCATTTAGATTTATGACGTTTATGCCTGGTGGCACTTCAGGAATAGCTAATGCCCGAAATTCTTCATCTTAATCTTGATCCGTGCGATACATACCTTCATTGTTAGTATTTCAATTTTTTGCAATCGCTCCAAAACTTCTTCCAATTCTCTGCTATATATAACATTAAACTTCCTCCAGACAACACCAATAGTTTCTTGATTTTCTCGACATATCGTCTCGCAAACTTGGTTTTAAATATCTCCTGTCTCACTTTTCCAAGGAACATACAACATTACTAATTCCCTAAAGAAGTCCTTTCGAACCTTTTCAACATTTTTTACAAAGCCACTATTGTCTAAGACCTTCAGGTTCAATCTATACGTCAATTTCATCAAAATCCTTAGAAACTTTTGTTGCCCTACACGTCTACGAAAATCGGTAGTTCGCTGCAAAATCAGCTAAACATAGCTTGCTCAAGATGATAGAGCGCTGAATATAATGGTCCAGCAAACCTGTCTAAAAATAATGTCTATTTCTGCGCTTCTGCACTCTGATAAATACAGACCCAAACAGCAGTTCGCTTCCTGAAATGAATTTATGACAAATATGCTGAAGCTTAGTTTTGAAAGTAAAATTGGCGTGTCAAATTTCTTCCACAGCTTCGCGTAACAATTTGGAAATACCTCGATTCGATTTATTTATATAATTAATTATGTAGCTACAACAGACATAGGCGTCCGATATGAATTGTATGTCCATGTTGAGTCTATGCAATGCGAGGATAACTTCTTCGCAAAAATATCTGTGGCCAATTTATACTCTTCATAATAAATATTATGAGTATCGTGACCCAAAAATTTTTCAAAATTAGAAAAATTCAAATTTTTGGACAGAAGATCTTGAACTTTTGCATAATGCTCTACGACAAGTAGATCGCCCTCTTACTCGACGACAAAAACGCCCATGGTTATGTTTTTGATAAGAAATGAAATCCTGCACTCTAGGGTCATTACCCTCAGTAGAAATGAAAGTGTCAATGAAATTTATGACAGCGCCATAAGTGCTTTGATCGTTAAGATCAAATTTTGGGGCATTTTTTTTCAGCCAATACATTCCATGGACATGTGCTGGAACTCTATGCGAAAATACGTTCGTCTGTTTTCATTAATGAAAACAACTGACGAAACCGGTGGTCAAAATATCTGGCGCAAGTGAGGTCGGTTTGTATAGGCCTGACCTTCTCACTGAAATGCATTGTAGCCGCCTGTTTTTCAGAAACAGTTATTTGGGTACATGTTGCTTCAAAATGACAAGCAGCTCGATCCACTTTGTTTCAGCAGCTGATAGCGTATTGCAAAATTATTCCTCTGAATTCTCATCTGTTATCATATCTAAAGGCTCTGACCTTCTCCAGGAGCCATTATTATTCTTTGTAGATGTTTGTTTTCAATTGGAATATTATCCAAGAGTGTTTCTTGTCCTCCTGGATTAATATGATTTTGTTGTTGATTTATATTGGAGTCTTTAACATTCTTAGTATTATTTCTAACACGAGTGTCAGACACAACAATATCAACATCAGATGGCGAAACAACAAATTATTTCGTTTAGTGATGTATTATGCTTTCTATACTATTCTATATTGCATAAATGTCGAATGGTTTCTCTCATGAAATCATGATGGTACGCCATGCGCCGCCTGAGATGCAATTAAGTTACTTCTGTGTGGTCAAAATTTCGAGGAAGTGTTGTAACGGTTCTAATTACGGAAACTAGATCATTTACAACAGCTCCTTGAATTGCACTTTGACGCTCGTGCCCTAAAGGAACAATCCTCATCAAGGGAAGAAGGGGGTTAAGGTCTGTTAAGCAATCGGGAAAATCTGGAAATCCGAGCCCTTTTATAATGACAAGTTTTGCAGAAATTACAAGTACTTTCCGTTGAAGGAAATTTTTGATAAAGATACAAAATGTCGCTTACACATGAATTGTTATTTCTGATCCATGAGGCATCAGTTTTGGTCTGATGAGGAACCCATAACCCAGCGCAACAAATACAAATAACGGCTCTCGGTTTAGATCAACGTACCTTTTTTGTCTAAGTATCTCTGTATTACGCAGATTTTCTCTAGTCCGATCGATGAACTGGAAATCTCCTGACTTAAGGTATTAATTTGCGTTCGTCTGGCTAATGCTCTAGCTTCGCTTCTATGAACTCTAGGCAATACTGTTACGCTAACATAGTAGTATTTTCTGTACTGCTAGAAATCATATAAATAGTTCTCATATTTAAAAATAGGCTTTGACAAAAAAATATATTTTTTTTACCACCAAATGACTGGACAAAATAAAAAAACTTGTGAAAAAAATTAACTGGAAAACTGAAGAAACTTCGACTGCTTTATGCAGCGAGCTTATAAGCGGATTTGTCCTCACAAAGGCGATCACATCCATACGTTTTGCATACTGTTTCACCCTACAAAATACATGTTTGTTAGCCTCAAAAATACGACTAGTGCGTTTATCTTATACATACATATGTACATATGTAGTATCAAAATTTTACCTTATTTAGTAAAATGTCTTATTTTAACGGAATATTAAGTTTCGGGCTTAAGTTAAACTAGTAAGGGCGTTATAGTTGAGTATACTCAACCATATAATACCGTGCACATACCCTTACCCATTTAAATGGTGTTCCAAATATAAAAAAATCAGTCAAGAGTGAGGAATTTTCGACAAATTCGTTTGTTGATCTCTGAGGGGGAAGCCATGAAATAAAGGGGTGTTTTTCGGTATGCAGTTAAAAGGACGTATATTAACTGAACCTGCAGACAAAATTTTAGACATGTATATTTCATAATTGTGGAGATATACATATTTTAATAAAATAAACTGGAATTTACCCAAAATTTAAGTTTGAGGGCCTTTAATGAGTAGTCAAAATACAAAATGGTATTTTCTGATATACAGTCTTATGAAGTTATAAATACTTTGTCTACTCAATAAATTTCAGGTCAGTGCCTTTATTAATTTCGGAGATATAGCCATTGACATACAAACACTATTTGAGGGGTAATAAAGGGTAAGGAGGAAAAATTAAGTATGCAGTTTTAAAGACATACATTTCTTTAATTTGCATACAAAGTTTTAGGTTCATATCTGTTATAGTTGTGGAGATATACAAATTTTTGTAAAAAAAAAGTGAAATTTACAAAAAATTTAAGTTTGAGGGTCTTTGAGGGGTAGTCCTAAATTCAGAGGGATATTTTCTGGTATGCAGTCTTAAGGATATGTATTTGCTGAGTGTACACACAAAATTTGAGGTTCGTACCTTTCATGGTTTTGAAGATATCGTAATTAACAATAAAACACTTTTTGAGGGGTAATTAAGGGGTGGGGGGGAAATTGTAGTATGCAGTTTTGTAAAAATTAACATTCTTAGTCTACATACCAAATTTCATAGTTCTAGCGTTTCTGGTGTTCAAGTTATAGCCTTTTCAAAAAGTGGGCGTAGCTGGTTGGGCGGGAAGGACTGGGCGTGGCTCAAAACCGTTCAAACTTGATCTGCTGCGGAGCATCACGAGTCTATCCTCCAAATCTCAAGTCTCTATCTTTTATAGTTTCCGAGAACCATTGGTGAGGACGGACGGACGGACATCGCTTAATCAATTTGTCTTGTCGTCCTGATCAAGAATATATATACTTTATAGGGTCCCCCTCCCCTCCTTCTCTGCGTTACATACATTTCGGCCAAACAAACACAATATACCCTGGTACAGTATGTACAGGGTATAAAAATAAATTGGATTAAATGTTGAAGAGTTCGGTTCAGTAAATCATCAAAAAAAAAGCAAAAACAAATTTTAATTTGAATCACCCACATGAAAACTGTTTTTGTAGATATTAAGCCCGCAAAATAAACTGACGTCACAATGTCCCCGTCAGTTGAAGTTCCACGAAGCAAAGGCGCTTTGTACGCCATCTTATCCACTCAGCTGATGCTGTTTCATTCAGTAAGTTAAATTCATTCACGTTTTTTGCCATGATATGCGCATGTCGCCCATTCCCAAATTGATTCTACAAAATAATTCCAGTATTCCAACTTTACGAGGGAGTTTTGCACATGCATTTGAAGCATGCATGGGTTAAAAAATATGCGATCAATAACTCTCCTTTTTTAATCAACTACTTTTTTGTTTTGTTCAAAATTCTAATAGGTTGCTGAGAAAGTATTAGACGTTGTCGTAGAAATAAAACCTTTAAGAAAGACCCTTAAGCAAGTCAAAAATTCTAATCAGGACAACAAACAACCACGCCAACAACAAAAATACTTTAGAACAGTTATTTAAGTTTAAATAACCAAATTATCATACCAAATCTTTCAAATTTAATATACTTCACTGCTGAAAACAGTTAATTAACCCTTTAATTAAATGTTTACAAGTTTATTGCAAACTTACAATAAAAAGATATTTTTTTGTAATCATTTCAATTTACTTCTCAAAGCGAAAGGTGTGCGAAAGAGATGCATATAGAATACATTTACAAGTTGCAGTTGCGGTGTCCAAATGAAGGGTAGCGATGCAATTTTACTCTTGTACAACAAACTACTCGACATCGTCCCTTTAATAAAAAACGAGTTGAGTTCCGCAAAAAACAGTGATATTAACACCCTCAAAAATACCATAAAGTTTCCTTTTTGGTATAATTAAGTGATAGAAGTGTGGAGTGTGTGTGAGAACGCCAATTAATCAGCTGGTTATAAAACAGTTTTCTTTTCTTCTTCTTTTTTTTCGATCGTTCCTATAGGTCCTATGTGGTATAGTCGTACGATCTTCACAAATCTCACATACTAATGAGTTTCTGTATTCAAAATTTCACGATATCTTTAAACTCTAGAAAGAGTTTGAATGCAATAGTCAGACAGGCGAAATGACGGTGATATACATATACACTCTATCTAGTCGGCGACTTCCCCTACCGTAATTACATCTCCTGTAATTTGTGGTCATCCCCTTTGCAATAATTCAGAAACACTGTAGCTTTATTTTCATGCTTTTTTATGAAAATTGCGTACTTTAATGTGCCATGTTTCATTTTACATTGTTCCAATATAAGGGAATGTTTAAAATAGAATGGAACATTTTGCTTATTTTAATATTGTAATTTCGTTAGTTTGAACGGATTTCCCTTTTCACATACGAGAAATGGTCGTATACAGCGAACATTTGTTCATTTTTGATAAATATTACTTATTTTTTAATCCCTTATTTAACTCGATTAGTCTTTTATAATAAGTGAGGAGGTGGCAGTACTGGTTGTCACTTCGTTCAGTGAATTGGTTCGTCCGTGAGCCAAAATAACTTCATATTGGATTAATTTTGTTCGGTCAACGAAAATAAAAAGTGAAAAAGTTAACTCTATTAAATAAAAATTTAACACCGTATACGTGAGTCAACTGAAAAATGCGTTTTCTTTGCGTGATAAAAAAATAAAATGTAAATAGTGAAACTGCCAATGATTAAAGTAATACAATGAAGTTCCCTTTGTGTGTTAGTGGTGAAGTAGCGTTAATTGGCTTTTTTTTTAAGTATATAATATTAATAAGAGTGCGTTGAATATTCACGAATAATGTTTGAGTCCAATTCACAAGGATTACACTGGGCTGTGGCTTGTGTACACCTTGTGCATGAGTGGGCATGTCAAATATTTTACGGTCATGAATGGCAATTATTGTTGCTCTTGTTGTTTTTGCTGGCTGCTAACATCGTTGTGACTACGTAACTGTTAGTTTCCAATTGGAAGTGACGTCGTTTTTTTCCAATTGCATATATTTCAAACATGTGTGCGTGGATATATATATGTTTGTGTGTGTGTGAGTGAATGCGCGCGACTGCGTGGGATCTGAAGTGGGCGAGTGAGCATACAAAAACAACAAGAACAATGAACTAAAGCAATTCAATTGGAATTCATTGATGAGGATGTACGCTACCTGTCGCTCCTTCTATCTCACTCTACCAACTGCTTTACAGCATTATCTCTGTTTTTGTGTAAACCTGTGTTATGACAAACATTTCAACAAATTTACAAGCATATCATAAAAGTAAATGCATTTGTTTTGTTTTGTAATTTCTAATAAATGTGTTCATTTTGATTTAAGATTCCTTAACACCTTGAACATAGCACGGGACAAAAAAAAAGTACACACAAGCGTGTCTACTGTAAAGTGTTTACGGCAAAAAGTTGTTACCGCTTATCGCTACTCAATGTACTCAGCCACATGCACAGACATTCTGATATACATGTATATATATATTTCTGATTTGTTTATAACTCCATTTAAAGTGAACCAAGTCTTCCTACATCGCGATCTCGTTGCTTACAATCCCACAACCTAACCCATGCATAACCTGTGCTCTCTCGCCCTTTATCTTCAGTCTTTAATTTTTTGTGTCTTTATTGCTTTTTATCTGCTCATTTTTACATTTACTACTGGTCTTCTTATTTTCGTAGTTGCTGCTTTACACAAAAGACGAGAACTTTTGTTGTATTAACGTATACTTGTTCGCTTTTGTTCATTTATTTTTTTTCAATGTTTTTCTTTTTCGTTTATTCTTTTCGTTTTCTGCTTCGTTTGTACATATTCAACATTACGAACAACAACAACAACAACACTGACGAATCAAGCAGCTTCCCGCACTATCTCGTGAAGCGTTGTCTTCATTGTGAACTGTTTTATCAATTGTGAATGTTCGAATGAGCCCTGCTTATGACGTCTTAATATTGGCTAAATACATGTTTTTGGTTTTGTTCGTTTTACAAACACACATACGAAAACTCCAAATCGCATGTGCCCATATACAAACATGCTTCTTCTTCAAAATTTAAAAAAAACGCACACTCCCGTACGCTAAAGTGGCCCTGTTTTTCTTTCCATTTCCTTAACTTTTCCAATTGGAAGTTCATTCAGTTTTTGCTTGATTCTGATTTGTATTTTCTGCTCATTTTATCTTTAAATTTTCTCCATTTAGCGTTGTTTTGTTTTTAAAATTGGTGGGAAAAAAAGTTTTGTTATACTCAGAAAAAATTTAATTTGGTATATTATTTCACTTCTTGTTTGATTTGTTTATTTAACGTAGAAACGCGACGAGCATTAAGCATTATATGATAAACAAACTCATCAAATCAAGTGTATGTGTAGTTTCTAATTGGTCTATTAAGACTTGTTGCAGCCGTTGTGGTGTTTAAATTGATTTCAATAGGAATTTGATCGACGTTAGTGTTCATTGCAATTCAAGTGGTTTAATAGAAGCAGCAAAAACAACTTATATACCGGCAGAAGTTGTTGTGCGTGCGTGTGTATGTGTGTGTGTGTGTTTGTGTGCGTGTGTGTGTATGTGCATGCTTGGTTGCCTGCTTGTTCACTGTCGCTCGACCTTGATGTTGTACATTAACCCTTTATATATGTCGTGTCCAAGTGGGAATTGTTATTATTTTTCTTTATTTCTTTTCTTTTAAGTTATGATTGACTAAATTTTTTCGACATAGTATTGCATATTTCCATTGTTTTCTCATACATATATCTTAATTTGAAGAGTAACAATAAACACTAAAGTTGAAAGTGCTTAAGATACAAATTCTGATTTCTCTGGATTTTCCATTAACGCGTGTTGAAACAATTAATAAACAAATAATGAAAACAAAAATAAAAAAAACGCTACTTCGGCATACACATACATACATATGTATGTATTGATAATAAAATATGAATTGAAGGTCATATAAAAAAATTGTGTTTGCTTGATACAAATTCAAATAATCATATTATTTACATGTAATAATATAACCACAAAACAAATAAAAATTACATACATATGCAAAACAATAAAATTTATTGAATTAAACAAAACAAAAACAAAATCCAATAGTTGTACTATGTTTAAGCACAATAAAAAAAAAAGTTTAATTAACAAAAAATTGGCAGTTTAGTGATCATGCTTTGTGTTTTGGTTAATGTTAATACATTATACACATGACAATGCATTTGATATCATGGCTCATTTATTGACCGATCATTCAGTTAGACGCGTTTATGTCAACATAATATTGCAAAATCAAATAAGCGACAATACATAGAAAGTGCTAAAAACAACTACAAGAGTAATAACAAAGTTTCGTGGAAAAATGAAAAAAAAAAATAAAAATACAACGAATTTCTATCAATTGCTCTGTTCTTTTGTTTATTAAAGTTTACGCTGCATTGAACACACATGCACATGCATTTAAACAATTTTGCTTACTTTGTCATTCTTTTAGACATAAACAAGGTTCGCGACAATCGTGAGGTGAAATTGTTCGTGCTAAACTACAACACAAAAGACATTACGGCATAACGGTTAAAAAGAAAAGTAAACGCACATTTGCAAAAAAGTTTCATAAATTACATTACATACCCGCGTTATTTGTTAATGAATTAAACACACTAAAGACGTCGATTACCACGCGACGACGGCGCTGAAGCTGAGGCCGACCATTATCGTCAACAAAATCATCCTCCGCTGTCGTCACTCTCACCGTCTTCTTAGCAACCGCCGCCACTGCTGCTGCTGCCGCCATCACACTCGCCAAAGACGCTCATTTTGTGTAACAATAATAAAAAAAAATGCAATTTAAGTGAATTTCCTGTGCTGTTTGTGTGCGCGCTATACTCTAGCCTCTGCTCGCTGGCACGTTCTCACTCACTCGATGTGTGAGTGAGTGTATGCTTATGTGTGTGCGTGTGTGTGAATGTCGCAAACTCTACAGTTAAACAACAACAACACTGCGGCGACAACGACTCGACTCTACTCCACACGCTACCCTCTTGGGCCACACGCCTCCATTCTGTAGATACATAAAAAATTAGCGATGGCTTCAACGCCACAAAATTATAAAGTACCATCGACAAGTAAGATATCTGTTGATAAACTTCTGCGAGTTGGCTACTATGAATTGGAGAAAACAATTGGAAAAGGCAATTTTGCTGTCGTTAAATTGGCAACGAATATCGTAACAAAATCGAAGGTAAGCACACATCTATTTTTTTTTCGAACAAAACAATCTTAAGGCTTAGAATAAATACTTATGTATGTATGTATGCGAATATGTGCAATTACTATCTTAACATTGGTATGAAAAATGTAGATCGCTCAAATGCCCTTAAATGATAAGTCAGAAAAAGTCAACAATTATTATTGACTACAATTTATCAAATGAGTATGTATGTCTGTACATATGTTTGTACATACATAAGTAGTTATGTATATGAAAAATATTTTTCGACATATCAGTTTAACATACGTAAGTATTTAGCTTTTTTAAACAACATGTCATGGTCGACTTTTGTTAAATTTGATATATTACGCAGCAATAATGTGAGTCGAGTGTAAGAAATTAGTCATTAATTGACAAGTGAATATAAATGTGTC
Organism: Phortica magna; assembly: GCA_037044515.1. Lineage (NCBI taxonomy): Eukaryota > Metazoa > Arthropoda > Insecta > Diptera > Drosophilidae > Phortica > Phortica magna. The sequence continues at coordinate 111,293 of JBAMBP010001013.1, read as the reverse complement.
ACTACTTGCGCGTGTTTGTTTGGCAGTGTGTCTGACAAACTGTTGCAGTACGTCAAAGGTAAATGACTCTTGAGAGTTAAGTCAGACGCACGAATGATGTTTCAATGAAAAGTTAGCATTTGATGTCAAGAAGTCTGCATCACCATTAATATCACAAACAATAATGGTAATTTTAAAATAATACATTTACCTAAGTATATCAAATGACCAATTGTATTTTCTGTTTAACTTAAAGGCTTATTTATTTAATTGACATCCTAACGTCATTTAGTTTATTAGAGTTGAGGCAACAAGAAAATCGTTTTGGATACTTGTGTTGAATCCTTAGAAATTGTCAAATTAATCCTTCCAATAAAGCTTAATACTTAGGAAATGTTAGAGTTCATTAAACAAATATTGTAGGAATACTAAATTTGTCCGTGTGTACTTTCTCATGTACAAAGAAAGAAATATGAGAATGCAAAATTAAAGAAATAAAATTGCAAATTATAACAAATCTTTATTATATCCTAAATAAGCAGCTGACATTAATAAAAAAAAGTATACATATAGAATGATTGGTGTGTTTCCCAGTTATGTAAATATATTTTTTTAAATAACACAAATAAGGGAAATATAATTATACAAATGTCGTACAATAAATTATTATTTATCATATAAGTGCATTATTATATGACAAAACATGCCTTGAATTCTTACATCACATTTTTAAATTTACTTCTGTCTTATCAACTCAAATCTTGTTTCTTCTTTTCTCTTAAATGCACACGTATGTATATACGAGTACATACAAATATGTATATATGGTGTATTATGTGAATAATATATAAAATACAAAGGGAACATATACACTTTTAGGATCGCCATACTTGCTCAGACAGACACAAATTAATTTGTTTTTGTTTTTTTTTTGTTTTGTTTACGTTTATACAGTTTATACATACATTCGTGCACACGCCGTAGACAGTTGATAATTAATTTATTTAATTATTTTAATTTCAACGCATTTAAAAGGAAATAAGCATGTATATATGTATACATTGGGCAAAACACAAAATAAAACAAGATGAGCTTTTTGATAGTTTTTTAGTAAATTTCTGCCTGAAAAGCGTTGCTAAAGAAATTCATAATTATCGTTTGTGTTGAGACCTTTCTGCAGAGCGGAGGCACAACCGCACTTTAGTTCCGACATTAATTTGCACTTTTTGGGCTTACCGTATTATGCATTAAAGAAAATTATATCGTACATGTGCACGTGCATATGTAAGTAAAAAGCTAAGCCAACTTAACAATGACAATAGTAAGAAAAATGCAAACCGATACTAAATATGCTTTCTAATTACATGCATTACCATAGATACGCGCAAAAACATTTCAAGTTGTATTTGCGTTTATTATTTGCCATTTGACACACGCACAAACGTAGGCGGCTTACGAATTGATATGATAACAATAAGTAAATATTTGTGTAAATACCATAATTTGCTAACTTTAAAAATATTATATTTAAAAGTTGAGAACTTATTATCTACAAAAATAAAAAATAAACTTCTTTAACCCTTTTGCGGTGCATATGTGTGTATGTAGTATGTAAGGCTGACAAGCAATCGACTTCAAGGCACACATGTTGCGTTGTATTGCATTGGCAGGCATTCAACCCGAAAGTACGTATGCATGATGTATCTTTCAGCTAATGCAGTTCAGCTCCGTCATCGCGCATTGAGCACGTGCCTTCAATTTGATAAATAAATAAAAGTAATTTTATTATACTTTTGAATAGAATTTGTTTACATAAATCAACAACTGAGTATTTTGCCCATGTGTTTTGTTTTCCTTTTTTTTATTTGACGAATCACTTAACAAAAATATTATAAAAAGCTTCGACATATGCGTTACTAAGGAAAACTTTAACATTCATTTAGAGTTCCTAATGAGTTGTCAGATACATTCAGCTGCGAAAAATAACTCGGTCTCGGAAACTATAAAATATTATACCTAAATTCTTTCACAGGTCGATTCTGTTATTTAATACGCAGATAGAGTATATTTTTTGGTTCTCCTCCGGGGCTTAGTCTAGAGGTGAGGGTCATATTCCTCGGGTAAAAAAATACAAAAGTCGTATTTTCTCGGTTGTCTTTTATGATGAGAACAGTAAATTTGTAGTGTATAACTGACTTAAAGCTCAAAAACAAAAAAAAAAGAATAGAAAAATGGGCCCACATATTGCACAAATTCAAAGTGTCTTCTTTTATTGTGTTTTGAGAAGCATCAGTGTATCAAAAATATTAACACTAATATGTTGGTCCATTATGGCTTTTAGCCATTATATAAGACCTATACCGTAATAAGAAAAACAAGCCAATGTCATTACCCTGATCCATTTATGTTTAATAGTTTTTGTTGAGTATTTAGCATTGTAATCTGTCTTTTGAGGACATATGGCATTACCACCAAAGGTAACAATTTTATATCCGTCTGTCCGTAAAAACTTAATTAAAAATTTTGGATTAATGTTAATCCTAACGATCAAAGTATCAAAACCTTAGTCAATTATTTAAGAAACTTTAATTTTATCAAAGCAAAAGTTCAAAACATAATGATTTCTATAAGTGAAGCGAAGGTGGTGGTGCTCATTACCCGGTTTGAATGTACTCATTCAGACCTCTGATACATTTACAAAAAGTAATCATAGTTCATCAAAGTTCATTTTGAACAAAATTTTATTAGCTTTCTTTGGCTTTTTTGTGCTTATTTATATTCATTCAAACGCCAACAATGAATCTTAGTTTGTTGTTGTTGTGCCATATTGGTGCACCAATTTAATAACTGCAACAATTATAGTAATATTTTAGCGATGCAATTAGTTTCATTGAATATTGTGAACAAATCAACATGAAAACAAACATCATAGTGAACCAGAAAACTTTAGTTTCAACTAGCAATTCTTAATTGTGTGTATTATTTTTCATATATTTCAATTGAATTTCACATGATTTATATATGAACGAATGTGCGCATTGCTTAAAGGTACATACATGTGTGTAAGGCTGCTCTTCAAACTGTAATTTTATTGAACTTCCGCTAGATTTTTTAAATAACAAATAATAATATATTTTAGCAACAAACAAAACTAAAAACCTTTCAGCGGTTATTTAACAGGTCTTTCTTATGAGCTTTTAAAGCAAAACCGAAAGCTTTTTATCACACTTACATATATTTATTTTGTTTTTCATACTCTTGGAAAAAAGAATATATTAACATTGTCGTGAAGTTTGCAACACAGAGAGTTTAAAACATATTGAGAAAATTTAAACGCGGATATGTCCAGGCCTTGTATATCTCCGAATTATTTCGACGGATGAAATGATCTGTCAACAATGATGTTCTTGCTTGAGAAATTGTCATTGACATTGGCAAAAATATAGTGCACGAATGGTCAAGATGGGGCTACTATAGTATATAGCTCACATTGGAACGATCGGCAAAAAGAAGGTTTTTATTAGAAAAAAACACAATTTGCAATTACGTGTTTTTTTTAGTGCCTGACTATAATCTAAAGTTTTATAAGAACCTGACATAAGGCCGTGGTACTGCCTAGATATGCCCAGAGATACAAGATTGCAAAATTCAGTGAAGTATGACTGCATTGTAATATCGATTAAAAGGATTTTCCAATAATAATTGCGAAAACGTTTGCAAGAGTGTTAAAGTTTCAGCAAAGCCGAAATTGAATCCCTGTTTGTTTTTTTTTTTAATTGCAAGTTTTTTCTAAGTGAATCTTGAGTTATATTGTCTACGACTGTTTGTTTTTGTTTGCCTTTTTGCGTTTTGGTCAAAATCGTGTGCGTTATCGCGACGTGTGTTATACTCAAATATTGGCTCTCTCAATCACACCCATTCTCACTTATAAACACACAGATACACACACAGCACAACACAGACACATGATATTGCACTGATATTTGTTTGTAATTTTGTTTTGCAAATTCTTTTCGTTTTCTTTATTTTTTCTGTTCTTTTTTTCAAGTTATTATATTGCTTACGTTGTTATTGTGTGAGTGTGATTGTGAGTTGATAAAAAACATTTGCGTATATGTGATAACAGCCGTCGGCCCCTCTTATTAATAACAATACCATTCATACTCACTGAATAAGTAGAGAAAAAATAATATAAAATTAAATTGATCACGTGCATTTCGCGTAGTTATTCTCGCATATGAATAACTAGTTAAATTGTTAATAGATACAAACGATCATAACACACTAACTTTTGTAGTGGGCCGGACTTCGACGGCAGGTTATTTAGCTCGTGGTTCTTAATTTTAGTTCAGATTCTGACAGTGATGTCAACTGATTAGAATCAAACACGCGCCGCTTTGATTGTCCATTCTGCAAAGTTTATTGAGTTTTGCATTTAATATGAATGTATATGTATTTTTGTAATATTAATTGGTTTAAAGATAACGTTCAATGACTATTGTTACAGAAAGCTTCAAGAATTCTGACTTGGCTGGTTCGTGGCCGAGCCAACGTCTTTTAATATAAAGACAGTCAAATAGCCGACAATCATTAATAGTCACATGACAACGCTTATTGATCGCCGTTCGCCTAACCTTATAGCCATATTCTAACAACAGACACAGATAGTCACTAGGCTTAAACAGTCACAATCATCATTCTGTGACTTGGTGCTGTTTTTAGATTATTAACATTAATCATTAAAAATTTGTCATAATTAAAAATTTATATTTCCAAGGCGAACCCACATTTCAAAAGTAACGAAAAAACATTCAATAGTACAAAAGAAAAGCCCAACAGTCTGTAAACTCAAAAATCCATACATTTCATGATTATAGTCATAAGTTGGGGAATCACTATTTCTCAGTCTTGGTAACTATGATTGACACAACTCACTTATGAATGGCTTGAGAATAGGTCGGTAGTTCAGACATTCAGGCAGAGATTTATAAAGACTACTCGATTTTAAATTCAGGTTAGAATTGCCAATTTAATTTTGTTCTTATTTTGAGAACAGTAATCCCAACATTGTAGTACACTTTCAGTTTGTTTAACCCCAGAATAAGCTAGCAAAAAAACGTTGTGAGATTGCTGGCTAATTCGCCTAGGTCATGCGCTATGTAAGTTCTATTAACTATTTAACACTCATCGATTTCTGTTACTGCACTCTAATTGGATAATTTATGGTCGACACGTTACCTGCAAAAGGTTTAGTTACCTTTGACATACATTTCAAGCACAATACATATAACCGATTGTTTTTTAATATTTGTAAAGAAAAACGAAAGCAACTATAAAAATCTGTAAAGAAATAAAGGCAAAAAATAGAGACAAAAAAAGTTGTAAAACACTCACGATTGTTGTAAGAAAAGCAAAAAAAAATTGCTTAGTGGATGAATACGTTTGTGCTGGTGGGCAAATGGGCGTATTCAGACATAGCAACAAAGTCAAAACACGTGTCTGACCAACATTTTTGTTCCTCAGTCCGTGACATATTGTTTTGTTGTTGTAAAGGCAAATGCGTAACGCTCAACAACGAGGATTATCGATTAAACATTAACTAGTGGGTGAGTGTGAATAAACGTGGCAAGTGACGTAGCAACACGTTTGATTACCTCGTGTAAATAACAAGAAGAACAACAACTAACAAACAAATTGTAGCAACAAATGTCGTAAGAAAAAGTTGTTGACAATCAAGTTAAAGTATTATAAAGAAGCAGCAGCAACAGCTATACATTGAAAAGTCACATGCAGTTGACGACAATTTTTTTAAGACACACAGACGGACAACAAATGGCAGCAGGGAACAAGGAGCAATATCAAAGACATCAGCAGCAGCAGCCGGTCGTTCGACAAGTCCAAAGAAAGCCAATTAGAAAAAGCAACACAAGCATATTATGTGAGCTAACAAGACTTAAATCACAGCAAAAGTATCTTGAATGCAATCAGGTTAAATTAAATCCAAACAATTTTCTTGACGGTGATGACGCTATTAGTCGCAACTATTGCAGTCCCAATAAGATCAAGTATAACAATAGCGACGAAATCAATGTTAGTGATGATGATGAAAAGGATGTTGTTGCTACTGCTAATGAAAATACAAAGAAATGCGACCAAACTGTGACAAATCTTATCAATGAAATTGAATATTTAAAAGTCAATTTGGAAGAGAAACTACAAGCACATCGTGCCGATAAACACAATGAGTTGAAGGATATGTGGCATTATATAAACGCAATGAAGACTGATGTTTTTTGTAAGCCAGAACGTTTAAATCAATTATCAATGCAGACATTACGTGAGTGTATTATTGGCATTAATAAACAATTAGAACGTTTAACGTCAAAAACCGCAAACGAATTGCATCAACTGCAGGACGAGTACGAAGCTATGGAAAAGGACAATAAAATAATATTAATATGATTGCAGTTTATATATAAATATGTTGATCTGTATGTTCTTATCCATATGCGAGAAAGTCAGTAATGCAGAATTTTCATTAATAATAAAATGTATGTTAAACAAATTTAATAATAAATATAAAAAAAACATAATTTAGAATTACGGTTTATTTTTTAGTTTATAGAATAGAATTTCGATAACATCCCTTAGATGTTCCAGTAATTAGTAATTCGAATACTAATATTGGTTGCATTACAAAATAACTTCGAAAACATAGAAAATTAGAACCCAAGCAGTGTCCGAATTAGCGAATCATCCTTATTACTGGATTTTTCATGATTGCCTTGAGTTATAAGGTAAGGTTTTTATAGTTCTGCAAAAAGAATATATTAACTTTGTCGTGAAGTTTGCAACGCAGAAAAGGAAACATCTCCGACTATATAAAGTATATATATTCTTGATCAGCACGATGAGACGAATTCAAATAACGATGTCCGTCTGTATGTCCGTTTCAGTGCAAACTTCTAGAGTTTTAAACATATCAGAAGTTCTTCAGACATATCCAGTCATCGTATTTTTTAGAATTATTTCGATCGAACCACTATAGCATATAGCTTCCATAGGAATGATTAGATACGTATACGATTCTTATTGGAAAATTTAAAAAACGATTTTCTTATAAGAATAATTGGGAAAACGTTTGCAAGAGTATACATATATGTTTCGGCAAAGCCGAAAATAGCTCCCTTACAGGATTTTATTAGCTTTAACTTTTTTTACTTTATATTTTATCTGTTATAACTTCTAATTGTCTCTGATACTGCAATACAAGCTATCCAATGTCCTTGAAAAATTTTAGGAGAAATCAATTTTTAAGTTTAATGAATGCAAAATCTACAAGGTAATAATGTCCATTTGCCACATTTTGTTGTCAGCTGACATTTAAACCGAAATGCGTCGATTTGGCAAAAACAGCAAACAGAACTTTACCATGTTACGTCAACAACAAATAACGGAGACGCTGACACTCCCTCAATGTGCAGTATCAAGAATTTACTTGATTTGTTATATTTTGAACATTTAAAAGCGCTTTTGTTGGCTGAAAAACATGAACTTAAGTATTTTTAATATTGTTTTGCTTAATTTTATTTTAAATTATATTTGTTTAATTATCTTTAAGTAGCTGTGCTTGCAATAATTGGTAATCTATGTAATAAATATGTTTTAGATTTTCTATATTCTAGAAGTTGATTGACTTTTCCCCCTTTTAGTTGTATTTTTTGTTTTCTTTTCACAATTTTAAATGATTATTTTGCGATTGCATTCCGTTGCAGGTAAAGGTAAAATGTCGTAAAGTATTTCGACGACAAGTATGGCGTGTTTTTTACTTTTATAAGTATATTTTTGAGGTCACGCCAAAGGTGGCTTTGACATTTTTTTTTATTGTTGTGGCACTTTTCGCCATAACCTTTACATATACAGGGTGATTGTTTTGTGTGTCATGGCAGCAAACGTACATACATGACACTTAATTGTGCTTAGATGCTCTCTATGTGAGACAACTTGTCGATTTTTTGATAATAAATTGTGTTGCTTTACGAAAAAATAAAAAAAACTAAAGAAATCTCGTACCTGATTTCTTGGCGACAATATGGTTTCTTATATGTTTATGTATATACATACATAATTATTTTTCGTTTTGTTTTCATTTTCATTTGCAAGTGTATCAAATATAAAAGCAAAAAAACAAAAGCAACAATAATAGAAATGTTGAACGTGCAAACGGCATTGAAACAAAACAAAAATATACATATATAAGTACATACATATACGAAGATAATAAATACTAAAAACTTTCGCGGGCATAAAATTACCGAAACGAAAATTATTTATCACAACACACAGACAAGAAACAAAAAAAAACAAAGAAAATATTCAAACCGGTGTCTCTCTCTCATTTGATGCTGTTAAGTATTAGTATTGTACAACAAAAATTATGTACAGAACGCAACTACAACAAATTTTATAGCTCTTCTATTTGACGTTAGTGTTGGTGTCTGAGTGTTTCTGCGTTTTGTTGTTAATTGTTTCATGTTTTGTTAAATTATTATTTAAATATTTTCTGAACAAAAATATACAAAACAAAAAAATGTAAAACTGTATAACAACAACACAAATAAAAAATGAAAAATTCGAAATAAATATTTTAGCAAAGAATGCTCAGACGCGAGAACACGCGCACAGTGTATGAGATGACAATAAGTACAAAACAAGGTGAGAGAAGATGACGATGACTGCGACGTTTTCGTCGCGTCTTTGACGAGACAACGCTGAAAGCCACTGCCTCCGACGTCGACGGCGTTGACCGACACCCGCGCCGTTGATCTACGAATACTTTAACTGCATACACATACACTCATACTTAACTTATGTTTGTACATACATACATACATGCATACATGCATAGTATCTCTGCACTTGTAAACTTTTTGATTTTGTTTGAATTTCTGCTTATTTGGCCAAGTCAATTCTAGACAAAATATGTATGTATGAATGAGAAGGAAACAGACAGGCGGCTGAACGTGTCAACAAATGATCTTACGTTCGTTCGTTCACCTGATTGAAAAACAGCAACATACTGACCAGACCAGACTAGATCAGACGCAACAATAACAAATACTATGAGTGTATACATATTTGTTTGTTGGTTTCACTCATTTAAAGAATTAACTTGATTTTCTCTTTGTCTCTTGTACTTGTTTTCGGTTAATTTCTGTAATTTATCATCAAACAAGCAAACAATAATTAAAAAAAAAAAACCCACACTTTACTTATTCCATCATTCCAGCCTCTATTTTGATTGTTGTGTTTTTGTTATTATCATTTGCTTACAGGTAGCTATAAAAATAATCGACAAAACATGTCTCAACGAGGAATATTTAAGCAAAACATTCCGCGAGATTTCCATATTAAAATCACTACGTCATCCGCATATAACACGCCTTTACGAGGTTATGGAATCACAGTCCATGATCTATTTGGTAACAGAGTATGCGCCAAATGGCGAGATATTCGACCATTTGGTTACAAATGGACGCATGAAAGAACCAGAGGCGGCACGTGTCTTTACCCAATTAGTATCGGCCGTACAGTATTGCCACTCAAAGGGTGTCGTACATCGCGATCTCAAGGCCGAGAATGTGCTGCTCGACAAGGATATGAATATAAAGGTAAAATTTTCTATGCTGAATTGACGATCCATTAATTTTGTGTGACTAACGAAAAATCTTATTTCAGTTGGCCGATTTTGGCTTTAGCAATCACTACGAAGAGGGTTCACCATTACGCACGTGGTGCGGTTCTCCGCCTTATGCCGCACCGGAAGTATTTGAAGGTCGTGAATATGATGGACCCAAGTCGGATATTTGGAGCTTGGGTGTAGTACTGTATGCATTAGTGTGCGGTGCATTGCCATTTGATGGAAAAACGATACTCGAACTGAAGGGGCGTGTCGTGTCGGGCAAGTTTCGCATACCGTACTTTATGTCACAAGGTAATAGTTGCTTTTTTTTTTTTTTTGTCCAACACATTCACTTTAAGACTATTTTTCAGACTGTGAACTACTTATACGTAATATGCTTGTCGTTGAGCCGGAACGCCGTTATACGCTGCAACAAATTATCAAGCACCGTTGGCTCAGCGAATGGGTAACCGAAATGGATGATTACGACATCAATTCTACGCCCTTTGGCGCGAGCGCCATTCCTAATATTTCCGCATCGACTTCATCGCTGCCGTATGCAACACATTCCGGCGCCACTACGCCCATCGTGCGCAGCGGCAGTAGCAGTAGTTTCAGCGGTTTTGGTGCACAGCACGCAACCGTTGGCGACGTTATACCGACTAATCTTGATTCGGTGGTTATGACACACATGTTACAGTTGCCGTGCTTAACCGCAGATATGATTGCTCAATCAGTGCACGAGCAGCGTTTCGATAATATTTCTGCGATATATAATTTACTTTATGATAAATTACAACAGAAAAGATGGGAAAACCAAAGACTGCAGCATCATGCCAGCTTGGCTTATTCAAGGTACATTAATATGATCATTAAGAACGACAATAAATGTATCATAGTTAAATATACAAATAAAGATTAATTCATTAATATAACTTACAGATCACGTAAGACGAGCATCACAACGGGCGTTGTTGATCGTTCGGAACCCGTTATACAAGAATCTCTAGATCGTCTCAGTCCCCTGAGTAATGCAAATGCCTCTAATTCAGCATTGGGGTTTCAATGGAGCAACATGGCTGTGGATTTGGAAAAATTTGGCGATTTGGAATTAGAATGTTTGGCGCGTCCTAGTGAGGTAAACTATTATTGTAATGTTGTTGCACTCAGTAATCATACTTATATGCGATGCATTCAAATTTGATAGCATACGCATACCACTGAACAAAATCTAAACGCTACTGGCGGTGTTGGCTGCGCTAATGGCGGCAATACACGACGACATACCGTCGGACCGGGCGATGTAGCGCACGAGCAAGCGCTGGCCAATCCAAATGTTGTGCCAATCGATTTCAAATGTGCACCGCAAACGAATGATACCCTTGCGCCATACTATCCCATGAATCTGCCAATGCTGCAAAACCAACCATTGCACAATTTAACGATAAAAGATCAACATTTGCTAAAGCCACCAATGGTCATGGGCGCAAGTAGGTCCAGTTTATTTATGAAAGCATGGACATTAATAATAATAGTATAATCAATTATTCAACTCACTAAGGCACGTTTGGACGTCGAGCATCCGATGGTGGTGCCAACTTGCACATTTGCTATCCAGCATCGGTCAATAATATGGCAGCACCGAATACCCAGGCACAAAATATGGATGCAGCCGCCACTGGCTATTACATAAGCTCAAATAGCAATGTTAGCCCATCAGTAGTGGTTGTTGGCGGTGGGGGTGGGGGTGCAGAAACAATAAACGATGCTGAGCAACACTGTGTCGAGAACACGGGTGAAGAGTGCAGCGAGGAGATACAACGGTAAATATAATAGTTTGAAATTTTTGTTTAAAAATCAAGATTATGTAAAGAGCTTCCTTTTTCAGTTACATGCAAATCCGTGGCTGCGTTAAACGTCACACCGTCGGCTGCACCGATGACATTTCAGTGACGCATCTTACCGGGGAACAACCGGCGCTGTCCGCGCACATTACAGCTGGCGGGAATGCTGCGTCACAATGTGCGCCGAATTCCATAACAACAGGCTCAGTTGTCGGACCCGGTGGCAATTTACGTACACGACGAACGGGTCTACCAACCGTCACCGAACGACCGCCAGGTACAGTGCTTTTTCATCTAAGTGATTTGGCTTATGCTTCAAAACGGCATGCCCTTAAATAAGCGCATAAATAAAACGAAATACAAAATTGTTCGCGCACTCGTTCCACCGAAGGTTTATGTACTCCGATTCTGCCAAAGTACTAACCCAATCATTGCATCAATTTTTGTAACAAATATTTATTTCGGTTGTTTTAATTTGCTTTTTTAATTGTATTATTTCTTTTTTTATTCTTTTTCGTTTTATGTAATAATTTTTTGGTTTTGCTTTTGGATGTTTTTGCCACAAATATTAAATAAAAAACAAAAAATGTTAACCAACAAAAAATATAAAACGTCGCTGGCGCCACAACACAACTGCTATCAATGCTAATATAACCAACCAAATATGTTGAAATGTTCAATGTTGTGCCAAACTATAGTCTTTAGTCCAGAGCTTATACGTGAAGTTGAATCTCGTATGAATCGCGACTATTTGCCGCCCACACTTAAGTCACTTAGTCAATCCCCGCCAAATGGCACATTTGGTGCTCCGTTTTCATTACCCAATACCAATCCACATCACACCGGCAACACCAATAATCAGCACAATAATAGCACCGCCAGTTTGCTACAAAGTCAGTCAGTGGCATCGCTACCATTGGTGGCACCACCACCATCATGCGTCGCTGCTAGCAGACGTGGCGCCTACAAAGTACACTGTAAGCTGCCCACTGTGCAGGAAGGTGGTAAGTCGATTATTCTCTGTTTATTGTTATTATTTTATAAGTTATGTTTGTTTATTAATTAACTTGTTAAGCCCAACAACCAAAACAACGTCAGAAACTAATGCCGTCTAACTTTTCCTTAAAACAAATGCACAAAAAATCATGTTATTAATTTCTTTAACACTATTTTTCTATATTCCTTTTTGGTTCTTTTTCTGTTTTTGACTTTTCTATTTAGCGACAATAGGACGCTACAGTCCCGTACGACGCGCCTCAGAAGGTTCAAAGACCCAAATTCAGGGACCATTGCAAGAATGTCAATCCCTACAAAAAGGTATCGCCCAACGAAATTTTTTGGCTGCACCAAGTCCGCCGCTTTTAGAAAATTCAATCAGTTTGCCTGGTAAGCAAAAAAAACAAAAACAAAACACAATTAATTCGATGCGATGCGATTTGATTTGATTTGATTAGACAACTGCTGCAATGCACAAACCAAACACAAACCCCGTCGTTATTGTACACAGAAAACTTCTATTAACAAGACTTGTACTCTATATTTTTGAACAGGTTCGCCAATACACGGCAAACCGTTGGTTTTGCAAATGTCGATGAGACGCGGCCAGGATATTGAAGTGCCGCGGGAAGCGATTGAAATACTTATGCCGACATTGGATCGTTTGGTGAAAGAGCAACGCTTGAGCTTTGAGATTGCAAAAAAGATAATTGCCACAAGTCTGGTACCAATTGATTTGGCACAGCAATTGGGCTTAACAGCTCACGCGGCTAGCGCAATCAGTGGCGGGCACTTGAATATGTCATCAGCGCAACAGCAACAACAACAACAACATAGCTTTAGCATTTCGCCACTGACAATGTCAAATAATATAGTCTGTGGAACGACCAGTAGCCCATTGAGTGCCGCAAAGTTGACGTTTGGTCAACCCACTTACGGACATCCTCAAACGCATTTGGGGCAACCTCAGCCGCAGCAGCTGATAAGCGCCGGACTTGTTGGCCAGTTTAGTAATATAAACTTATGTACAGTGAATGCAAGTGGTTCGAATAATGGCAGCGGCTGCCAATCACCGGTGTACAACAATTTTAGTGGCACAGCTTCACCGAATCCATATTTGCCCGGCACTGGTCCGTTTAATCCATGCGCCAGTGGTGGAGGCGGCGGTTCATCGCCATTGCATCAAATTACCAAAGGAATTTCGGTGCTTAGTACAAGCGGTGGTGGTGGATCAATAACTCGTGGTACATCCGCTGCCAGTGAAATAGCAACCGCGAATCAACCATTAGATCTTTCAATGGACGTATGTGTGGGCACAGAACAACCAACAGACTACACGACACACGGTGTCAGTCAGAATAGGTTTATGCCAACCGTTACTTTTTATGATTTAAAACCGTTGAATCTTTCGCCGGCACAACCAGTGCGTGTTGTAACAACGCCGCCCGCTTCGCCAAATCTATGCATTATTCAAGAGGAGAATGGCAATGGTCAAATGTACCATACAATCAGTACGGGCACACCATATGCAGGTTGCACCGGAGGCATTACACCTTGCAGTGACGATATGACATCGCCCTGCCAACCGTCACATCCACAGATATGCTTGACAGACGTCCAAGGCAGTGAAATAACGCTTGTTGCGCTCTCATCGGAGAACAGTCGTGACAGTGATGATTCATTGGAGCCGCACACGCCGATCATGTCGTTGCAGGTGCGTATTCTATTCTAAGAACTCACTCTCATTCGTCATTGGTTTTTCTTTTATATTTTATACTTGGATAATTGAATGAATGAAGATAACTAAACTAAGCCGTTCCCATCACGTAGACTCTTATCTAAATACCGTATAATTTTCTTCCGCTTTAGGGTCTTATCATCACTGAACCCACTAGCGATATGCCATCAATAACACGAGGCATCGGTCGTAAAACCAGTTTGGAATTTGAAAACAATGCTGCACGTCAGCTCGAAACAGAACATGTTAATGCAACAGCCACGACAGCGGTCGGTCAGACGGCGCACGGGACGCATACAACAGAGGCGCATCGACGTGGCAGTGACAAGTCACTTGGTTTTTCCGATGATTCGCTCAGTAATGATTCGAATAATTTATCACCATGTCAAGAACCATCGGCTAGTTCCGGTTTTAAATCCGACTCGCATTCTGAAATCGGTGATCATACCGAATGTGGTCATCTGACGCCAGATTCCACATGTGATTCACGACGCATGTCCGATGAAATGTGCTACGAGGTACCATTGCCACATGAATGCTCCAATTTGGACTCGACGCGTATACTGGAGTTAGTCAAGCAAACTATCGATTCAAGAATGCCACCAAAAGGTTTTGTCTTACACAAGGGAAGCATATCATCGGATGATGGCGGCAGTGTTTATGCCGAGTCACGACACAGTAGCGCATCTTCTAATGCCGCTACGGTGGATATGATGTCCAGTGCTACATACATGGAGCCAACTACGAATCTAAGTCTTGAATATTCCGGTGGGTTACAAATCGAACTGCAAGTTTGCGAAGGTCGTAGTCGTGATAATCAAAGTGCCGGCAAAGGCATCAAATTGCGACGCATATCCGGCGACCAGTTCGAATATGGAAAGCTGTGTCAACAGTTGATAAGCACAATAACAATGCAACAGGTGGCTGGTTAAACATTAAATCGTTGCCATTTTTCATTTTGAATTTCTTTCAGTCAAATGGTTAGAAACGGTTTG
The DNA here is from genome assembly GCA_037044515.1 of Phortica magna. Classification (NCBI taxonomy): domain Eukaryota; kingdom Metazoa; phylum Arthropoda; class Insecta; order Diptera; family Drosophilidae; genus Phortica; species Phortica magna. Next base: position 96,059 of record JBAMBP010001013.1, on the reverse strand, counting down.
CAAAGATTTGTGTCATTAAAAACTTGCCTTGCCTAACAAAAATATATATGCAAATTTATATATTATATTATATCTAGCTGTGATCAAACGCAATAGCATATGTACATGTCTGTGTGTGTGTGTGTGTGTCTGTGTTAAGTATTCTTTTGTTTATCTTGCAATCGGTTTTTAGCCATACGACCGATGACGTTGCGTGTGCGTAAGTTAGCTGTCAGACTGAAACAATCGAACTGTTAATTCCTTTCCAAGCTTAATAACGCCAATTGCATATTATAAAAGCGATAACAATTTAAACTTTTAATCTTTATTCTAAAAAAAATATAAAACGTTTTAGCACTTAGCAACCATAACATGTTCAGAACAATTAGTAATTTTTATAAAAACAACGAACGTTCTAATTTGTATTTGTATGCCAACCGTTAGTGAAAGTCCTATTTTAAAATTAAACGATTTACTAAATTTCATCAAACGTTTTAACAATTTGATATGAACAAATCAAATAGTGTGCAATAATAAATTGTGGATTTTCGATTTAGTATATGAAATAAAAGATAAATAATACAATACAATATCAATATTTGGATTATTAAATTTTTAATTGAAAATGTTGTATTATGTTAATAGCGGATTATTATTCGTAAAATTTTTTATAAATGTCGTAAAATTTAATTTGCTTACTTTGCTTGGAATAACAATTCTGCACACATGAGATTCAAAAGTCCACGAAAGAATGTGTTATATTGTAAATATATAAATTGTGTTTATAAATTTAAAAGAAAAATGTAACATACATTTTTATTACAACTGCACATCGTAGTTAAACCGTTTCAAACTTTTTTTTTGCAATTTATTCGATCCAACTATACCACACTACATAAATTAGAACTAGATACATATTAAGCTATCATAACAGTGTGGAATTTGTAACTTTTGGGACTGTTTGAAATATGAAAAAAACTCGTTATTAAAACATTCCATTAGAAATAAATGTTAAGAACAATAGTAAACGTATTTTTAAGTTTTATGTGCAATTATGTGACAATTAATTTGTTAAAATCCTAATGCAAACAAGGATCAAAAACGTACGAGTACGAAACGAAAATTTCGTTAAATTTTGCTTTATTTAATTAGGATTCATTATTTGAGCGGTAAAGTGTATATTTATACACAACCAGTATTGTTAAGTTTATTGGTTATCAAAATGTTCCATTTAATCTAAGTTTCGATTTAAAATTACATGAACGCATATATTCGACTTTAATAGAAACAAAACACAAAAAAAAGTAAACGTATTAGGCCGCGATAGGATTGTTAAAAATTTAGAAAGGATAAATAAAAAAAGACTGCTGTGATTAAAAATATAATTATATAAATACAAAATTATAGTTATTAAATATTTCATTAAAAATTTCATTTTTGTCTTAAATAAATAACAAATTTCTCAATTAAAAATTATTGTTTTGATTTGTTTGAAATATTAAAATATTAACTAAGAATGGTGAAAAGGGTCACTAAAATTGCAGCTAAAGTTTTGAATGTGATTCTATTTTTATTTTAATCAGCGATTTTTTATTATTCATTTTTATACCATGTACCTTATTAGTATATTAGTTTTGTGCACAACAAGAAGAAGTTATATATACAGCTGTGTTCATAAAAATAGTAGTGCCGTCGACTCATGCATATTATGCTGTTAAATCCAATGAAAATTCTAATTTATGGCCAAATCAAAATAAAAACAGTGATTTGTAACTATTTTCAAGTGTATTTACATTTTTATATGTTTTGAAGATTCATTTGTTTTCATTCAATAGCAGTTTAAAAAAAAAGTTCCAAAATTTTCCTGTTCACAAAAATAGTAGTGATCAGTTTATTATATTAACAAAGAGACGAAGCTCAACAGAAACTAATAGTTTTATGTTCAACGTGTTATTTTGGGTCTAATATTTTGTTGTAAATCCTTTATTGTCTATAACTGCTTTGCATCGGCGAGGCATAGAGTCAATAAGGTCTTGACAACGTTTTAATGGAATTTGAGCCCATGCGTCCTTCACTACTTGCCAAAGCTGAGCTTTGCTCGAAGGATCCCTTCAGATACAAACCACTCTTTAGCAATTTTACTTGTGTGTTTTGGATCGTTGTCCTGTTGGAATGTCCATTTTAATGGCATATTCCAAGCGGCATATGGTGACATAACATCCCTAAGTATGTTAACGTAGACAGTTTTGTCCATAATGCCATCGATCAAATGTATAGGGCCTACTCCATTATGGGAGAAACATGCCCATACCATTATGCTCAGTCCACCGTGTTTAACCGTCTTGGTAGTATCTTTTAGATGATATTCTGTGTTTGGTGGACGACGAACATACTGTCTGGAACCTATTCTGAACCATTTTGCTTTTGTCTGTCCATAATATTTTGCCCCACTTCTTGGCAGGCCAAATCTAGTAGTCTGTTGCAAATTGTAATCACGCGTCAATGTGCTTCTTCTCTAAAAGGAGTACCTTTTTGGGACTTTTGGCGTTGAAATTAGCTTTAATAAGCCGTCTACAAACTGTCACATCACTGACCGACAGATTTAGGTAATTTTTTGTCACTTTTGAGGTTGCCAAAGGCTTTGCCTAACTTTGTCACACAGTGCGCCTATCTCCTAATTACGTAGTTTTGCGCTTGCCACCGGATGTTTTTGTTTTTTAACATAATAATTAGCATTAAATATCATAGAGGAAGTGCACTCAACAATATTTTGAATTGTTTTTTAGATTTTCCTTTGATTTTTAAGATTGACAAATAACTTTCGCTTGTCGATTGAATAATGATGTTATTCACCCACTTAAAAAAAATTAGACCCATGATCTTAATAAATATAAACTAGGAAACTATTAAATAACTTAATTACACATATTGATGCCGGTTTTTTTATTTAAAATTTTTTTTGTTAATTACTTACGTTAAGCACTACTATTTTAATGAACAGCAGATTTTTGAGGCAAAAGACAAAATGCCCCAAAACAGTACAATAGAAAGCAAAGTAAATAGGAGGGTTTTCGTTTTAATGTTTCTTATATTCAGATCTACGAAACGTAGTTTCCCGTGTTAAATTTAAAAATCAGAATATGTCAGAAAACCGTTTGAAATGTGATGAGCCGCTGCACTACTATTTTTATGAACACAACTGTACTTAGTCTACGCACAAAATTTCAAATCTGTACCTTTTACAGTTTGGAGATATAGGCTTTGACATGTAAACACTATTTTAGGGGTATTTAATGGTAGGGAGAAAAAATGTGGTAAGCAGTTTTAAAGACGTACATTTATTGAGTCTGCATACAAAGTTTCAGGTTCGTATTTTGTATGGTTGTGGAGATAGTACAAAAGTGCAATCACAGTTTTTACCGTGATTGTGATCGAAGTTTAGAATGAAACATAGCAAAGACAATGCGTGTTGCCCTTTGCTTTTGAATTTATATAAAAACAAACTGTCAAATATGTCTATTTCATCTCTTCTCTCGCCTGCTCAATGTTGCCAACATGCTGCAAACACCCTGTAAGTGCGTGTTAACCGCAGACTCTCTTTTCTAGACTGTTTCATGAAACAACAATCCACTGCTTTGACACAACAAATTAAAATATGAGATCCGATTTTAGCTATAAATTCATACCTAATACAAGGCATCTTTAGGCATCATGTCAATTTTGCATACGGTTTTTTTGGACAGCTTTAACTTTTTTTAATCACTGTTTAGCTGCTAAAATTTAATCATAAAATTCCTATACAGGCGTCTGTTCTACTTCATACATTGTTATTATTACTATTTGGACGACCATTCTATTTTCAGTTTTGTATTGTTATAAATTATTAGGGACCATTTTTATAACATAAAGTGTCAGCACTCATTGTTGGACTTTAAGGGACGCTGTTAAATTTAGCAGAGTCTTATAAGAAGTTTACATTTTGTGTTATTTACGAGTACGGATACTGACTAGTAACCGATACTTCTTATCGTTATCGGAAAAATGTTAGATGCCGCAGCAGTCAGCTTTAAGTCACTCGAAATCTACATGAGCCGCCAATTTCAATTTAAGTGACATTTGGATGGTTTTGGACAATTTAAAATTTTATAAACTAATATTTTATCTTAAATGAATGATTGAGTAAATAATTTTATTAAACCCTGCCACAACCAACACCACCTGTTAGTGTAAACCTTTTATCGACGCATAGATTTCAAAGTTCCAAGGTCCATAATCAAATAAAACATCCGATTCATTAGAATCATATATAAAAAAAAATATGAAAAAGGACAAAGCAACTTAAAGCGATATGTATGCATATTTCAAACTATTCAAAAATAACACAACAACTTTGACATCTATACGACATTGAGGCGGCCTACTAGAAGATTATGCAAGAAGAACACGAATTAAGCATTAAGCTTTGCATAAAGCATTGATTGCAATTAAATTCAAACAACTCTCTCTCTCTCTTTCATTATATGTCTCGCAGTAGATCTCTTTCGCTCTAGTGCTTAGTCATTCTAACTAAGTGTGAGAAATCAAAAAATATATGGCAGCACCGTCAAAGAAGCGGAAAACGCAGTCACAGCTGCAACAATAGAAAGAATGAACAGAATTGTTGTCGATGTTGTCGGTGGCGGTGGCGGTGGCGGTGACGGCAACATTGCTGCCGCTGTCGCCGCCGCCATTGTTGTGCCAGTCGGTGCCAGTGTATCTGAAAATTTATTTTGTTTGACGTCGTCATAGTCGTCGTTGACTACATGTGTCCATGCGATCTCGTCTGTCTGTCTGTCTTGTCCATGTGTGTTTGCTCACTCTTATCGCTGACAATTTTTTTTATTATTGTCGTTTCTTGCTATTGTTGCACATTGAAAAAATAAAATTAAATTACTTAAAAAATCATAACACAATAACAAGTGCTCGACATACAAGTGGGAATATTTTTGGGGCGGAATTTGTATTTAGTATTTTTTTAATGTGTATAAATTAAATAAAAATTGCATACTATTCTTGTTAATATTAATCGCCCACAAAAAAAAAAACGAGAACGCTGCTATTGATAAGCGGCAATGGCAACGGCAACATTTGCTTGAGATAGGAACACTCGTTAATAATAACAACATATTCCAGTGACATTTGCTTAGAAGGGTGGACGGATTAGTGCCTTTGGTTATGTGCACAAGAATACATACATAAAAATATTGTACATGTACATGTGTTTTGTAGCTGCTTTTGAGTGCACGATAAGCGCTAAAACAAAACAAAACAAAACAAGTGCCTGCGCCTGAGCGTAAAATAATAAAAACGTGACTAGTTTAACGCTTTAAAATCATCACGTAAAATATGCTACAATTGCACTGCAACTGCGCAGCCCAGCGCTGCTTTGCAACAACAACGACGCTTTGATCAGCAGGCGCTGCTAAATTGCTTCATATTGTCGTTGAAGTTGTTGTCGTTGCGATTGCTGTGGCTGTTTCTTCTGTTGTTGTTGTTGTTGTTCTCGTTGTCTTTTTTTTTATTTTTGCGGTTGCAATGCAAAGAGGGCGAACACGCAGCATGTATGATACGATATTGTTTGAATGCGTACACCCAAAAATTTAATACCAGCACGTTTCTAGCAATCGAACAACAACAGCAACGACAACGACTCCATTCATTCAAACATGTTAAATTTATGCACTTAATGGCATTTTTATTTATTTGTCTCGTTTGATTTCTGTATGTGATTTTTATAGATTTTGTGTTTTACTTGATAATTCGGGGTCTTTCAACTCGTCAGTCAAAAAAACAATAACAAAAACTTGTTTCCAAAAAGACAACGCAAAATGCGCTTGAACGCCCTCAATAGCGGTGCTTGTTGTCGCCTGTTTTTTGTTTTTTCTTATCGTTGTTTTTTTTTCTTTTCGCTTTGGCGTCGCCCATTCTGCACATGCGCATTGCGCTTGTCAGTATTTGGTATTGCAACAACAAAGCAAACCAAAGCAAACTAAAACGTCATAATTACAACATTTACAACAACATCGTTGCGGGCAAAATTCACACACAACTCAGGCTCGAGGCGGCGAGATCAGTTGCACGCATGTGTGTGTTTGTCTCATGTGTTTTAAGCCCTGTGAAGTGGAACAAAATATATGCGTTAAAAATGAAAAGCGATTTTGTTTTTTCTTTCAGTTGCTATTTGTATCTTGCTTTAAAGATTATTACATATTTTTTTTTTATTTAAAGAAACACTTAACTTGGCTTGGAGCGAATACATTACGTCCAACCATAAATGCGTTTGTGTGCTTGAAAATGGACGCGAAAAAGCAAAGCTTTAAAAATCAGATTTAATTCGTTTATGACGAATACTCGACTCTACGCAAGAGCTTAATGCACTTACAAGAGTATCCCACCTCAAAAGTTACTTCTGTTAAAGATTATGAAATCGTTCCGAACAATAACAACATTAAATGTCAATAATTTGGCAATTTTATATCACATTCATTGATTGATTGATTGTAATAATTAAAGAAAAAAAATATTCGAATGAATCATTCTTTTGCCAATTCATGTTGGCCGCAAAAATCTTGTTATCTGCTCTCTTTGTCGCTCTGTGCAACGGTCGCCCCCACCCACTTATACTTACTCACACTCATGCGCTAAGTGCAACAACTATAACAATAACAACAGCACTGTGACTCAGTAAAATATAGTTTTCGCTGTTGCTATTGTTGTTGTTGCGGCAAGCAACTAGTTTCATTGCATCTTAGTAACAACTTTGAATGATGTGCTGCAGTGAGCAAGTTAAGTTAAAAGCAGCAACAACAAAAATATGCGCTACTTGACTACAACAACTAAAACAACAACACACAAGAAACACGCGCGGCAACAATAAACATTAAACGCCTGATTTAGGAAAGGAACCAGTTTTATTGCAATTCAACACAAGACGAAGAAATTACGTATCGAAATATTTTCAGTGCTGCCACCGTTGTTGTTGCTACTGCGGCTTCTGCTTCTGCGCCGACAACTCACTTTGTTGTAGTTGCTATTTTTTGTTATTGTTTTTATTTAATACTTGTTGGCTCGCTTAGTTTACGTACACGCTAGTTTAAAACAAAAAAAGGAACAACAACAAAACCAAAAACTACATAAAATACCTGTAATATTTTTTAATACAATCATAAATAAGTACATACATACATGTGTATCGCATACATACATAAATGCATCTATATACATATTGATGTGTCTGCGTATATGTTTTGATTTTAAACAAAAGAAAATAAAACAAAAAAAATGTATTCCCAAATATGGCTTAGTGCCAAGTCACCCTGTATACACTTACATCAGCAAATCAACATTTGGCTAACTTGAAGACAAAAAAAATAAAAATAAATATAAAAACTATGAAGTAAAACCGAAAAAACAATCAATTCAAACAAAAATAAAGAAATAAACAGCAACACAATTCAACAGGTATACAACATGATATACAGCAACAACAACTACAATACACACGCATACAAATGGAAATGCGCGCACAAGTGTGCATATATGTATATATATCTCGGAGCATGCGTGCAAGTGTTTGTGTGTGATCGGTGCGCTCATAAGCCACAACAAAAAAGAGAAAACTCAGCCGCTGCGCTACGTAGGTTGATTTTGGTATAGCATATAGGCAAGGATCTGAGGCGTAACAATAGGGTGGCAGAGTGCATATAGGCGTAAGGCGTATTAATAAAGCCTGGTTCCTCGTAGCAATCAGTAAGCGGGTGGCCTGTAGCTTAACATTAACAAGTGTCTCTGTTAATTCACGCAAAAGAGCACTTCTGGAGCATTGAGTATTGTAAACATAGAGTGGAAAACGGTATCTTAAAAAACTCGGTTGCAAATTTAGGCATATTCGTTGTAAAAGAATTTCGCAATTGTTGTAGCCAAACTTGTTGTAATTTTAAAATTCTTTGTGTGTTGTTGTGTTTTGATTTAAGCTTTGGACGAAGCGATGCCTCGAACACACTCTTGCAACCGACTTGTAAAATAGAAATTCCTTCAAAATTGTCCGTCCGTTTTAAGAGTTCGTTTTCCACCTTATGTATAGATTACTCTTTGATACTGGATTACTTATAAATGCAATAAAATTGTGCGCATCATTACGTTTGGCAGAAGTCGAACTGAATTTCATATAAATGTATATGTAAACGCAATGAGTAGCGTACTCAAACGTCGAACAACATTCGCTCTCGTCGCTTATAACTAGTTTTTTCTTACAAACGACGCGCACAACAGCTTGGCCTCATATCTTTCGTCTTTGGCCAGCTTCGGCTTTGCTCTCTCAGAGAGGAATGTGTCATGACGCGCTGACACGGAATGATACGCTAGAGCAAAATGGACTTATCGCATGTCGCGCTGCGTGCGCTGGGCGATTTTCCCGTTCCTCTAATGCTAGGTAGTTTGCGATACGATATTTTTGTCCTCTCTTCCCTTCACCTCTGCGTGGACACTTTTGCGTCAAAGACGCCGCTTTTGGCTCACTTGTGTTTCAGGCGAGTAAATTTTCGGTCAAATTGCACTCGTGCGTTGGAACGTTAAAAAGTGGTCTAGCGTATGTTTCGTTGATGCTGTCTGGTGCATGAGTTAGAAGAGGGAAAGAAGAGCGGTATAAAACACAATATCGCCTCATTTGAGTGTCATTCGGTCAAATTTCACTCGTGCGTTAGGACGTGCGTTAGGAACGTTAAAAAGTATCTCTCTGCGGATGAGTGCGTGATCGGTGGGATCGCAACGACAATAAAGAGCATTTCGAGGAAGCGAAAGGAAAAGAAAAAAAAAATTAAAAACGAATTACACACAAACAAAAAAATAGAAAAGAAACTACTAAAAATACGCTAATGAGTAACAGTGCAAGGTTTAAGCCAATTCCCAACCGCAGTGAGCACAATAAATAAAAAATATATAAGAAGAAACAAAAAATCAAGTCAAATTAAAATTGTGCAGTGTACATAAAAAATCCACAAGAAGAGAGCAGAGAAACAAAAAATAATAGTTTTCTTTACATAAAGTGTTGCAAATAAAAAACCAAAAGTCTGCGTTGTAATTTTTTTTTTCGTTTGTAATATTGTTGTTGCAGTTACAATTTATTGCTATTTGTGCTTATTGTCGTTGTTGTTGTTATTGTTGCTGCTGCTGCTGGTGGTTCTCATTGCTGTTGTTGCTGTGCTATTCGCGTGTAACTGTTTCAATTGCAGCAATTTTCCACAATCAATTTGGAAAAAAAATATATACACATATGCATACATACATATATATATATTAATAAAGTGAAATCTAGAAAGAAAAAAAAACAGCACATCGAATGAAAAATAAATTGCAAAACAACTAATAATAATTGTAAGTTAAATAAAAACGTAAATTGTTTAAAATTGAAAAATTATTACAGAAGAGACTTTAATGCAAAAAATATAAATCAAAGGCATTTTAACAAACAAAGAATTCCCAAAACAGAAAACAAATCATTTTTTGTGTTTGCCTTTTTGTTTTTTGCATATTTTTATACACACTTACGCACACACACAGCCAACTTAAAATGGCGTTGTGTTTCAATATAAGCTTGAGTAATTTTTGAAGTATGTGTGTGTGATGGTTTTTTTTATATAATTTTTTTTCGCTGTATTTGATTTCAAATAATTAATTTTGTTTGAGTAAGGAAAAGTTCAATTGAATCTCTCGCATTGAGCGGTGCGCTAATCTTGATTTAGGTTTTTATTGTTATTGTTGTTGTTGTTGTTGCTGCCTAACAATTTGTAGTCGACTGCGACGCGCTGCTGCAATGAGTAAATTGAAACGCCGACGACTTTGTAGTTGTTGTTGTCACTATGATTTTTGCGCTCATTGCCGCTCTTTTTGCTGGTATCGTTATTGTTGCTGTTGTTGGTGTACAATTGGCAGTGACACTAACAACGCCACCGCCGTCAACGCTGCTGATAACGGCAGTGACGACGACGTCGCCGCGTTGCCGTTGCAGCGGCTTCAAAAACTTGAAGCTTTGCTTTTTGTTGTTTAGTTTGTGTGTCTTTGTCGTGTTTAAAGCCACCAACAAAAAGTGTACGTAAAAGCAACTATCAACCGATTTTTATTTCACAGAAATTGTTGTTGCCTTTTTGACTTTTGAGTTTTAAATGCGCAAATTACATAAAAACCAAAATAATTAAACACATTAACTATTCGCATAATTAATGATTATATGCTCGCAGCAGTCAAGTTAATAAATGAAAATACGAAAAGCTATTTAATAAAAGTGCTTAATGTTGGAATAAAGTTCATAAATACATGTATATTTAAATTGTTGTTTAAAGTAAAAAAAAAACATTGTGAATAAATTATAAAAAATCTTTGATATGAACAAGGAAATTTGACAATTAAAAGCAAAAACAAAAACCTTTTATTTTCAGTATTTTCTGCATATCAGTAAATTTTTCATCCTAATATAAATATATTTTTTTGAGTTCCTATTACATTGCTCAGATAACAACAAAGTAGACAGGTACTTAAGAACTTGGATGTCCATAAAGAATCCAGTAGGGAATTGCAGTCCACTGTTCAATCGACGCAAATTTAATTTCCATTCAATATCCTTCATACCAATTTTTACTCTTCTAGATCAATTGGTTCCAGTAACAAGACGTTTTTCTATTTTTGATATATGTGGGCGTGGCAACGCCCATTTTATGATTGAATCTGATTATACTTCATCCCAAAGCATACATGCAAAGTTCATTCTTGTATGTTTTATGGTTATATGGATATATAAGCGTTTTAATAGTTTTATCATATGGGGGCATGGACACGGCCACTTTTCTATTCTATCTTTTTGGGGTTCGAGTCAGCTACATACACTCTTACACTTCAAATTTGATGTTCCTATCTCAAAAGAACAGAGAAAGTACGACTTTTGTATTTTAGTACCCGCGGTAGCTTCAGCGATTTGCCCTTCACCCTAAAACCAAAACTCGGAAGGGCCTGCAAAGGAATTTCGATTCCACATTTTATAGTTTGCGAGGTCGCCGTGTTCATACAGACGGACAGGTGGACAGACAGACGACCAATGATTTTTTGTTGAAAACGATACATTCTTTGGCAAGCTTGAGTTTTATTTAGAGTATTTTGTTTAAACTTGCAAAGAATTAAATATTCAAAATAATTTGCTAAGCATCTCTCATTACATATGCCAATTTGTTCTTGAGAATCAATAAGCATCACTTCGAATCTTCATAAGGCACACATCTAATTTACAAATTATTTGTTAACAATTTTTTTTTTCCTTTTCACACTAAACTCATTTTCATGTGGTGACCGTGCATATAAGTAAGATAAGCTTCATTAGTCATCTTATTAAAATTATGTTATTAATTTAATTTTTGTTTTTAAATATTTTATTTGAGTTTGGTTTTGCGTGTTAACTTTTTCTGGTGAGTTCCGAGAGAGCGTCTTGCGTATAAACAACAACTCTTGAGCATACACACACACACACAAACATATATTCTGACGTGTCGTCAAGTATGTGGGAGAGATGAGTCAAGCCAATCGTGACTTAAGCTCACACTAAAATGCTAATTATGAAAGTTGGCATATTGTTGTTTTTATGGTTTCTTGTATAAATAAATAAAAAAATGTCACTGCAATGTTTTTATGTGATTGCTTTTATTTTGTTTTTAACACGTATTTATATAAAAAAAACACCACAAAATTAAATATTTTCCATTGCGTGCTTCCAACAAGATTTACTCAATCTATGCAAACACCTGTTTACAAGCAACATCTGCAAACAAATATGGCGCCATTTGGTCTTTTCGTTTACCCTCTCTTACTCTCTTGCTCTAATGGCCGCAAGCGTACATACAAAAAAACACGCAAGTTGTTTCTTTTTTTTCTATTGGTTTTTTGTTTCTGCTTCTTTTTGTTTGAGAAAGTTTTGCTTAGTTCTTTTGTTGTTGTTGGTGTTGGTGGCTTCATAGTTTCTCTCTTTAGTTCGAACTAATTATCGTACAAAATCGAGCATATGAGATATGCCTATTCTCTTCTATACTAAAAAGTATGTACTTATAATTCCATGCGTTTGCTGCCTGTTGTTGTTGCATTTGGCGTCGTCGTTGTAGTTGTTGTTGATGTTTTCAAACGCAATTTGAATATTAAAAAGCAAAGCAAACATTGCTGCGACTGCGCAACAAGCGACAATGCCTTCGCGACATAGTTTTTCGTCACACACACAAACATAAAGTCGTCGCCATAATTGTCGGCAATTGCCTTTTTTACAGGGTGCGCACTTTTGTTTTCAACATGCCAGCAGTTTCTGTTTCTTTTTTCGCTCTAAGTTCCAATTAAAAATTCATATTTTTTTTGGCTTTGCTTTCGCTTATTTATTTAATTTTTTTTATTTCTTTTGCCTTTTTAGCTACCGTGATTTTGCAACAATAGATAAAATCCCCCGAGGCAAAGTTATTTAATTAATGAGCTTAAAAAAATGTTGCAATAATGTATGCGCTTTGACTGAATCGATGCAATATAACAAACAACCAAATGAGCAATAATTAATAACATATTTCAAGAAGTAAATTTAAAGTTCAAAAAGTATTTATTTGTTTATTCCTTTAAAATTTCTTTATATTCTTTTTTGAGAGTAAACGATAATGAGCTGAAATTATTGTCACAACAAGAGATTAAAAGGTTTAAAAATAAATTGAAAATATTTCAGATTATATATTGATATTGTTTACAACTTTTCAATTGTGCCTTTGGCACGTTTGTTCGTCAGATTTGTGGGAATTGTAATATAACCGTTTCTCTTATCAATTTTTCTTAAATTAATGCATTCTTGATTCCAACAAGAACGTTGGATCGCTGAATATAATACATGATGGGCAATGGCACGCACCAAATCTAAAAACAGTTGTTACATCAAACTGTGCGAATTTATTTTAAACATTTTTCAAAATTTCATCAAATTCGGTCAATAGATATCGAATTTATTATATATTTCAGTATGTCAGTTTTTGAGGGGAAACAATATGGTGAGAGGGGGAGTAGGGCGCACAGACATAACTCATTCGATTGATCTTGTCGTGCTGATCAATCTAAAGTATCTGACTTCACGTCTTCCATGCGGTACCCACTTATGGTCTCAAGCAAACCCAATCTGCCGGACCCTGACTGTATGAGCTCTGCTGGGTACAAAGACAAACTAATTGTTTAAAAAGGTTTTTTCTACAATTATTCACACATGTTTTGACTATCTATACCCTGCACACATTGTACGACAAGGGCATATTTGTCTCCGCAATAAAAACTTATTAAAAAGCATGCATGTATGTGTATAAGTTATGTACATCTGTGTCAGTTTTTACATACAAGTAAATGCATTTGTATACATGCATGCATGACTGCTTCAAATCGCGACTTTTAAATTAAGAGTTATTATTTTTTTTTATAATATAATTAACACTCTTGAGTATATCAGCTTTGGAGTTGTTGTTTAGTTTGAATGTACGTTCTGCGAAAAAAAGGTAGCACAGCTTTTAAATGCTAGGGAAAATCCCGACAAGTTTAATGATGACAACATAATAAAACAAGTAAAGTTTAGTAAAGTTTTAGACATCAATCTATTCTTATTGTTTTTTTGCGTAAAACACTCAAATAATGAATAATTCTTTCATATTTGAGAACAACAAAAAAACTAATTTTAAGTTGTTTTCTTAGTACATTTGCGGTTCTTTTCAAGTGTTACTTATTTGTGTATGTTTTCTGTTCTTATCAGCACAAAGTTGTAACTTTGCACTGTCAGTCAACGACGTCGCTGCCGCAGAAGACAACGGCGCAATCCGTAGTAGGAGTGAAAGGGTGAGATCAACAAGCGACAGTTTACAGAACGCGCTCAAAAGTATACAAGAGAGGAAAACAACGAGAAAGAAGAAATTTAATCGCTGTTGTTGTCAACGTTAGCGCTTCCGACGACTGCAAAATGTCGCAGTTAATGTTTTGGAATAAGCAAAACAACAACAAACAAGAGAAAGAAAAGGATAAAGATGCCGCCATCAGCAATGGCAATGCGAATGAGACAAAAAATGGCAAACGCAATTGGCTGCACGCACCCGATGCGCTCCTGAATGGTCATGTTGTCTATCTAGTCAAGGTGAGTGCGCCATATTGAAAATTGTTTACATAATACACAACAAAAAACTCACTTTTGTATTCCAGTTTTTTGGTAACCTGATTGTCGAACAACCGAAGGGCATCGATGTGGTCAAGGACGCTATACGGAAATTACAGTTTGCCCAGCAAATGAAGAAGGCGGAGACGGGCACTCAGGAGAAATTCAAAAAAGTCGAAATAACAATTAGTGTCGATGGCGTTGCCATACAAGAGCCGCGCACAAATAAGATCTTGCATCAGTTTCCATTGCATAATATTTCGTATTGCGCCGACGAGAAAGCCGCCAAGAAATTCTTCAGTTTCATAGCGAAGACCGTGAAGCCAACGCCGGACACAGAGGCGGGTGGCGGCCTGAATGGCAATGGCAATGGGGTCGTCTATGGCAACAATGGTGGCAGTATTAGTAATGGTTCTACATCCTCGAATGCAGAGGAGACACACGAGTGCTTTGTATTTATATCGAATAAGTTGGCCTCAGACATAACGTTGACCATCGGTCAGGCATTTGAATTGGCCTACAGGTTAGTATACACGTACTAAACAGCATAAGATATTTGTAATAGAAACTTTTTTTTGTTTGGCTCACTTAGAAAATACATCAACAACAACGAAAGGTCGGATTTGCATAAGGCACAACAGCTGATAAATAATTTGGAGAAAACCGTTGCCATTTATACGAATCGCTTGCGTGAATTAAGCGAAAAATTGCCAAAACCCGAGCTTGATGCACTGCTCTTCAAGCTTGACATCAAGGATATAGCGGAATTGCCCAGTGAGGCGACCAATGGCAGTGCTGCGCTCACCAATGGCAAAGCGCGTACGTTTTTCCAGTCAAATTCCTCAAAATTTTTAATACCTATAAATTTTCTACTGTTTTCTGCTTTAGTCAATGATGATAAACTGTTGATCGATACAAATTCAGTGAAATCAATGTCAACGGCGTTTTTGCCAATTGTGCCGCCGCGCAATAATTTACCAAGCCAAATTCTGACCAAGAGCAATAGCCAAAAAATGGATGAATTACTGTTGAACTCCGATTCTGATAGCGATTTTGATCCACGTGCTGATGAGGTGGTCGACAGCGGCGGCAGTGGTAGCGGCGGCAGCGTCAAAAACATTAGCAATGATTTATTCGGTTTTGAGCCGGCCAAGAGTTATGGTCAACAGCTTTTCTTTAACAACAACGATCACAAGTTACAAAACAACAACATCATCACGAACAACAGCAACATCAATGTTGCAAATAGCAATAACAGCTTTTCAAGCGACTTGAATGTAACGCCGCCGTTGTGTAAGTAAAATAGAAGATCCTCACGGACTTTAAGAATAATAAAAAAATGAAATCAATGAATTTTATTGTGAAATTTTGCTACCTTCTAGTCAGCAATTTAACCCCTGATTATATGTATATATGTATATTGTGTTTACAGTGGCGCCACCACCCAAAGTGGCTGCACCGAGACGCAGCACTTCAGTGCCCACCGGCAATCAAAGCACCGATCTTTTTGGTTCCGATCCGTTCGAAATGAATGGTCCAAGCATTTTTAAGGTAAGCATGACTTATATGGTTTTAATCTTTTTTCGATTTACATAACAAAACTCATTACAGAACAAATTGAACATTGATGATTTCTCGTTGGAGAGCTTAGATCCTTTGCGCAAGTAAATGTCGGTGCTAATTACGCCATTACATTCTTTTTTTTTTGTTTTGTTTCTTCGTTTATGGAATATTGTAATCTACTGTGAATATAGCTAACGCATGCCTGACAACCCTCTTTCGCACCAATCCATTAATGTTGGTATTGTATTTCCTGCTTCATGTAAAACATTCCATACTGCAAATGCACTTGTAATGATTATTGAAAAGTTAAAAGAATTCAACGATTTTATACAATTACATTTACGCGTTAGCCTAAATCTATTTTGTAGTTAATAATACTTCAACACTTCTTATACTTCTGCGTTCAAAATACACATAAACACACGTAATAATGATAATGCTAATAATGATTGATATTTGTGTCAGTTTGATAAATAATGATAATAATAATTTGTATGTTTGATTTAAAATAATTGTATTATTGTTTGTATTTATTATTATTATTATTATTGCACATGTTTAAACAAACCAATTGTTGCCTTAGTGAAAGAAAATATATAAATAAAAAACAATTTAATGAAATGAAAAACAAAAAAAAATAAATGTTAACAAGTGATATGAAGCGAAAACTCTAATCTAATAGTTTATCAAACTGTAAAAAGCAAATTGTATTTAAAAAAAAAAGAAATAATTTTTTAAAAACATCTTTTTATAAATTCAAAAGAAATTATTATATTTAACCTTAAAAAAACATTGTAGCTTATGAACAATCTTTGTGTAATGTTATGAATTTCTATGCTTTAGCGTATGTTGTATGATTATTTTCTGTATGTTAGTGTCTAAAAAAATCGATTGTTTTCACTTGCTTATTATTTTATTATTATTATTGTATTATCTATTATTATAAATAAAAATGCGATATTTTTATGCAATTTTGTGTACAAGTTTATTAAAGACTATTAAACATTACAAACAACAAAAACCATCCTTATAAAATCTGTGATAATTTCATTATTTTTTCTTCTATAACAATTTTTATACTTTTAAAAAATATTCAAAAAAGAAAAGATAATTAAAATCGAACAAAGCAAAAACCATTTCGTTCAAAGTACTTGCACAAATATGCGCATTTTGACATTAGATTAACCCCTCACTGCCCCTAAGCTGAGCAGTGTAATGGCAACGCATCGCTCGCCGTTGCTTGGGAATGTTTGGAACTATGCTAATGATATACAATACACATATAATAAAAATTAATGTTGTTGCTGTTGTTTGATTTCCACTGTTGCTGTTGTTATTATTGTTGTAGACACTTGTTGTACATTGAGTTGTTCCTTGAGTTGTTGCTGTTCTTGTTTTAGGCAATATCATTGCATCGCTTCGGCGCCGCTGCATTCATCTGACGTGCATTCATATCGGAACTCTAAAATGGCATAAATGGTTTGAGGCTCTCCATTTGTGTAACCATTCACAAAAAATATAAACCAAAAATGCATAAAGAGAATTTAGAATTTGGCAGAAATAAAGAATTGTCACCAATTCACTTTACAATAATATGGAATTTTTTGATTTTCATATTTTTAAGGCACGAATCAATAATAGAAAGCAGAAGAAACCATTACCAGATTGTTGTATAAATATAGTATTTAATATCACAAATAAATTAGTATGACTTTCAGTTTGGCTGTGCTTAAAATTTGAACTTGAACCGCCAGCAAAGTTTATATAAACATTAATAAAATATAAGGTTTTAATAGTATATTCTAAAATGTAATTAAAAATATAAATTCTTTGCGGTTCTTGTTGCAGTATAGAAACTCAAAAAGTAAGTAAACAAAATAAGTATAAGAAATATAATACTAACTCAAACTAACAGCTGAAAAAACATAAGACAGTCTCAGAAATTTTTTGTACGTAAAAAACTACTAGTATATAAGAAGCGCCAACGATTGGAAAACTCCTGAAAGGAATTTTTGTAAAAAAAAAAAATGAAAATACATTTTAAACAAAAAAAATAGAAAAGAATTTGATATTTAACTTAAGCAAAGTCAAATGTCGTGTTCAAAGCACTGGACAGGGTAGAACACATGATAACAATAAAAGTATTTGACTACAAAAGAAAAGATACAAAAATTGTACAATTTGATAAAAAGGGCGCAACTAAAAAAGCACACAACAGTAAACAGGGGAGAACATAGAGGGCCAAATAACAAATAATAAAAGGGCAAAGCTTGGGTTCACAATAATGATTGATTTATTAATAACGTTTGTTTTTATCACTTAACAAATATAAATCGTTTTAACATAAAAATATGAAATTATGCATGCAATATATTGAAGGCGCTAACGAACTATTTAACTAAAAACTAAAGCTAAAAATTATTTATAAATAATGTCGTTAACATATTTAAGGCTTTAATTTATAAGCATTCATGTAAATATTGTGCAAGAATTACTTGGAGACAATATTTCAATTAATTATATAAATTTTAACTAAAAAAATCTGGTTTGCTAAATAGAAGCAAAATCACTTTACACTTGCTGACACTTTGGGATCAATTTTCACAAATATTCAAAAAACAATCGTTAACAAAACGAAATTCATGCAAATCCATTTAAAAACAAAAAAATGATAGTTTCGTTAACGATTTAAAACTAATAACAAAATATTTGTACAACAAAAACAAACAAAAAACAGTAAGAACACTTTACTCTATATACTCTTCAATCGTTTTTTGTGGCACGCCCATTTTTTCGATTAGAAGCCTGCCAGAGACATGTACATTATTGAATGTGGCTATAAGTAGGCATAGCCATGCCCATTTTTTGATCAAAATAGTTTTCATGCCTCCCTAAGAACATACGTGTAAAGTGACAAGTCAATTGGTTAAGAAATAACCACCAGTTTAAGTGTTCCGATCTCAACGAAACTTTCAGACATTTGGTCTGGGCACGTACAACTGATGGTTGTGGAAGCCATCTACCTTTCAAAACAAAAAATGGTGGCTACCAGTACCAGTAGTCCGATCTTGCCGGTCCCGACCAATGATTTGACCATACATAAAAGAAAGCTCCTTGCTTAATTTCAGTTCGAGAACTTCAAAACTGTGGGAGGAAATTGTATATGCACGGACAGACGGACGGGCAGGCGGACATGGCTATACCACCTCCTCTTGTCGACTCTTTGTGGTCGGGCACGCCTCCTTTGGGTGTCACAAACTTCAGAACAAAGTTATAATACTATGCACTGCATGAAGAGTATAAAAAGTAATGCAAAATAATAATAATGTTTGGAAACTTTTAGCCAAAAACATAACTTTGGGTTTTGATTTGGGGATGTCGGGGGTTTCTCGTTACGCACAGCCAAGCGTTTGATTGATTGTTTGATGGATCAGCGCCACTATTGCGTGGCGGCGGTCTTTTTCTTTTTAGGATGCTTTACCTGATTCGACCAATCGCCGGTCGGCACCGTAGCGCGATAGAACTTTGAACTCGTCTTGTTGAATATCGGCAACAATTCATTTGCTTCATCCGAAAGCGCCTGCAAACCAATATTATTGAATTATTGAAAACCCAGAAATCAAAAGTATTATAATGTGTACCTTCAAATAGATAATGGCATCTGTGCCGAAACCCTCACAGGTCAATAGTACAATATCACCATGAAAATAGCGTGCGTACAAACGCGATATAGGCAGTCCGTAGCCATAGCCGGCCAGGGGCACTGTATGCAGATCCGATTTCGATGGCTGCGGCGCCGTGCTGTACATGTACTTGAACAGCTGATCGGACTGCGAGCGCGGTATGCCGCCACCCTGATCTGAGATCTATTAATTATAAGGTGCACAATTGAAAACAACTTGACTTTTTGGCAATCAAAGAAGGGTTTACCTTTACACAAATATCCTCCTTGCCACGCACTATTGTCACACGTAGCGGCGGCAACGTTTCACACTTGTCATTGTCATGTGTTTCGACCACGGCGCGCATTGAGTTCTTGAACAGTTCGAAGAGCATGTAGTAGAGATGTGACGGCACATAAACGGTGCGTATTGGCAGCGAATCATTTGGTATGCACGAATGCTGTTCGATGATCAGCTCCGGACTTGCTAAATAGTATTGATCACAGAGAAAACGGGCATTTTCGTAAGCGTCGCGTACAACGTCGGACAAATCACATGCCGGATCCAAGCAGCCAACGTGACGGCCCTGAGAATGCGGACTCGAACCGAAGAGCAAAGCTAATGGACATCATTCGATCGTTAGTTGAGGCGTAGCTTGGCAAGACATTCTTTGGTACTTACTATGCTGATTGATAAGCATTCTTATACTTATGCGTGACATATAAAAACGATCCAAAAAGTACTGTATCGACGTTTCGGTTGACGAATCCACGTTGTCGCCCTCGATCTCCTTCATCTCAATGACCCCCTGTGCCATCGTTTGCACTACGTCACTGTGCCGATTGCGTATCGATTCCAAGTCTAGCACGAATCTAAAACATTTTATTAGTATTTTTGTTTAATGCTAATGCTTCTACGCAACAATTACAACAATAAAGTAAAACTTACTTGCGGAGATTTTCGTTCGTTGGCTCTTCGCGTTCAAATTCGAGCACCTCCTCGAAGCTCTTTACATACCATGAATTCACTTGACTGACCGAACGTGTGTGCAATAAACTCTCAGGCAGCAATGCGATCTCCTTCATGATGTTCGCCAGGCGGACCGGCAGCTCTTTGCGCAGAAAAACATATGATTTTTTCTCGCATGCATTTTGACCTGTTGGGCAAAGTGATAATAAATTCATTTCGTTCATTAAAAGCGTATTTTGCTCTGTGATGATGAGAGGATGTGCTCATAATGTTCTACTTTTGGATATTAATTAAATACAGATTGCATTTCGACTATCATTTTCAACACTCATTCTCCTATTTCATGAGATTCTCGAGAATTATTATTTTTATGTTGACTTATGTCATCGTTGGCTGATTCTGTGAAATTTACAACTTTAAAGAAACCTTATGTAACCTTTCACCAAAAGGTTAATTGGCCAATGGAGATATGAACACCCCATATTGTTTGTTCTCTGCTTTAATACATTTTATTACTCGAAATGTGTACAAACAAGCTTCATTACAAATACTTTTAGCGTCTTGACTCCAGCAATCAAGTTATCAGCTTTCGCCAATTTTATTCGTTGCTAATAAAGAACTCAAATACACAAGATTATAAAATCATTTAATGCCAATTAAATTAAGCAATTTAAAAGTTTTCATTTTGTAGCACAAATTAGGAAATGTTCAATTACAGCACAAAGTCTCCAAAGGGGCAAGCATGTTTATGCATTTATTGCTTTGAGTATTTCGTATTTAAAATTCGTTGCGATTTGACAATTACGATAGGCAAACAATCATGTTTTCAGCCTTGAACTGCAATCAACTCAAAACCGAACATTCTGTGTACAAGAACACGCCCCTCTTTTTGCTCGTAAGCATTTGGATTTTGGTGTCACGATAAGAATGAAGGAAAGCTTGCCAAAGTACTCCGGCAAAATTATTGGTCTCGACATGTGTCCATGCAATGTTCGGTGCAAATTTTGATTGATGAAACAAATGAAAGTAACGCAAAAATATTTGTTTTTAAAGATTTTAATAAATATTCCAGAAAACCGTTCGACGTTCTATGAGCGATAATCGCTGAGGTTGCGGCGATTACTTTTTTAAAACGTTTTCTTCTCGTTTTTGTTTTATTTTTTATGATTTGTCAAAACAAGTCAGTTTCAAGAAACAGGTTAGTAATGTTTGTGTGGAACACTCTTTCGAATGCTCTCTGAAACCCCCTCACAAGCTCTCACGACAAAACCCGCCCGCAAAAGTGCTAAGCTTTTTACGATAAGTTAGTTGTTGATTTCATAAAAAGATCAACAACAAAAACAACAATAATAATAATAAAAAACAAAACCAAAATATTGCGGAAGAATATACTCGAAGTGTGTGGAAGAGAGAGAGCGCTAGCAAGCAAGATGTCGTAGAGCGGCGGCGATAACACAATTTTAAACTTTCACACACACACACACACACACACACACACACACACACACACAAACGCATGAACACAGACATGTTGTCAGCCGTACAATTGCTTTAAATGACCTCAAAAAAAAAATAAGTAAATAAAAACAAAGAGCTTTGTTATTATTTTGCTACGCTCTTTATTTATTTTGATTTATACTTTTGATACTTCGCTTTGCTCCTATCATTAGGCGTCGGCAAGCGCTCAGGCATGTTTTGTTTTTGTTTTGCTATTTGCTTGTTGATAGCACAAGGTGCCGCACATATCAGTGGTAGGGCACTTGGCCATCATAAACCGCTTGACAGGCACAACAACACGTCTCGACACCAATCAATGTTCTAGTTAATTCGATTCATTTGCAATTTTGATAAGGCAAACTCCGCGATTAGTATTCACTTTCGTTTGCATACCCAAGCAAACAAACGAGAAGTAAATACGAGTTCGTGCAGTATGAGAGTCCACTGTAAATATAAGACAAATGCAATCAATTAATCCTATTGACGAAGATGAAAGGGACTCTGTCAACAACGCGCTTACTCGCTAATGGCATTCATTTTTTTAAGTGTAAAACAATCAAAAATAAGTTTTATTTAAACAGCATTTAAAAACTTTTGTTTCGATTTTCGATTTCGTGTTAAAATTTAAACAAAAATTTACATAAAATTAACACAAAAGTTGTCAACAAACGAACCAAGAAGCGACAAGAGGGAAATATTGTATAAACTTGAACTGATATGCCGAAGGTGATGATTGGCAAAAGACCACTTTGGGGAGCAAAAGAATTTTAGGCTTTGCGACACTTTTCGGCAATAAAAAACAACCAAATCGGAAACTGCTCGAATTTTTGTTATTGAACAACAAATTTATCAAAAATACGAATTTATTACACGTGACAATGTACAAAATGCATGTAATTTCAATTTATATCGATTTAGATGAAAATATGCATTACTTCTTTATTTTTAAGCACAAAATTTGTTCAATTTCCGTCACAAATTGTACAACTATGAAATATGCATATGCGTAACGAATCTATTCTACGCTCTTTTTATATATAATAGTACGATTTTTTTAAACTAACAACAGAACGTCAACAAGTTGCTTGTTGCTATTTGAACACAGATAAATTTTCCACAATACTATATGATGGAGATGATGGAATAAATTTTTTTTACAATTTGATCATGTGCCAGTCAATGTGGCGAAAAATCTGTGACGTGGACAAGATAAATAATTATTTTTTTCTTTAATTCTCACTAAATATTTTGCATATAATATTTATATATAAGTATAAAGATATACTAAATTTTTTATCGTATGGCCTCATTCAGAAGCGATCACATGAGAGTTTTGTGAAGCAGCAAATTTATTTGACATATCCTTTGAAAGCTGAGCACGTCAGTTGAATGCAAATGCCTAAAAATGAACTTTGTGTGCCAATTCGACTTTGGATATTGAACTTTGTAGCCAAAAGACGAGACAACCTGGCAGAATTTGTCCAAAACACGATACAAAAGTAACAACAAAGAAACAAGAAACCCGAAAAACACGCGCAAAAAACTGACAAGCTTTTTTGACAAAAAAAAAAAAAAATAACAAATAGCAAAAAACTCAAATCAAGGCGAAACCTATCAAAACAGAAAGAACGTCAGCCGCCTACGAGAGTCGAACACGCGCCCCCTTCATTTACCGGCAATCAACACTCACACAGAAGACACGCGAAAACAGAGAGAGAGAGAGAGAGAGAGAGAGAGAATTACGCACAATGTCACACATCACACACACTAATGCGGGCCACACACCATATTCCGTGATATCAGCGGCAAAGGCAAATATGAGTCAAATATATGTACATATGTAAGCGCTTTTTGCCTCTTGTTCAATAGTTGGGCAGAGCAGTCAAACGACTGCCACAATTCAACACAACCAATTCAAAGATCCAATTGACATTAATTAAAAATAAAAAAAATAATGCTACACACAAAAAGAAAAAATTCTATAAAGTTCGCAAAACAAAATATGAGCCAACCATGTGGGTGGTGGTGGTGGTGGTGGGGGTGGTGTAAGTGGTCGTTTTTGTATTTCGATTGAAGAATTCTTATCGCGTGCAAAATTTAGCAAAGCACGTCATTGAAAGTATTTTGAATGAACATCGGCGAACAATGACTTTCTTTGTGCATGCTATGTGCATGTGTGTGTGTGTGAAGTGCGACTTTGTTTAGGCCCTATCCTTGAGTAAGTATATGTCCTTAGTGCTAGTAAATAACTTCTTTAATAAAAGTGCCTAGAAATCAATTACAATGAATATTTCAAGTGAGAATGCTTAGTACTCAAACTACTTACTCAGCGACAAATCAACCAACCAAGCGACTAACAGACGGACAGACAGACAGACACACAAGCAAGTTAGTCACAGCCTTATTGACTGAATTTGCTATGAAGACATTGGCATTTCGTGTCTGTTGTCGGCACTTGTTGTTCTTGTTGCTTATAATCGATTGAATTTTTAATATTATGAACGCGTTTGAGTTATTTTAGGATTTGTTGTTTGCTAAGGCGCAATAATCTCCAATTTATCGTAGTGCAAAATGGCATTAAAGCGATAATTACACAGGAAAAGTTGAAAACGGCACGCACTCGGAAAATTTCCATGACGACATCCTACGTGCGCTTATGTTTAATTCTAATCAGTTGGGAAATTTGCAAACAAAATCGAACAACGTGCATCGAATCTTATTTAAGCCAAAGTGAGCTCTCTGATGATGAGACGAACCTACGCTTATTCAATCAAAGAAATATACAACTTAACTTAAAACTTTTTCTATTCTCTGATGGCGTATTTATTCATAATAACCGTTTGTTATAGATCTTGCCAAATTAGACAACGTTATTGTTGTTGTTCGAAAGAACTGTTTGAATACACAAAGTTGTTGTTTTACAACGCCAACAAGTTGCGAGCCCCCATTAATTGTTAATTTAGTTACATGCCTCTTTGTGTGCGACGTGTGAAAAAGACCTGCTAAAGGGCAACGGTAATTGCATATTTATATAAAGAACTCGTTGCATATTTACAAAACCTTAACCCGGAGACAATCAGTCAAACACTCGTGACAATTGATAGTTTTCTTCGCCCTCTGTTTTTTGCTGCTAATGAGTTATAGTAAAAGTACAGTGCTCACATAAGAATATTGTATAAATTTAAATAAAAAATTTAATACAAACATGTACCAACAAAGTTTACTTAAAGCAACAACGCTTTTTTCGACAAGCTGTACATGACCTTGGAGTGTCCTCGAACTAATCGTGCCTTCGCTCCCCGTCAGCTTAATTTCTAATGCATTCTCCATATTGTCATTAACAGCAATAATAAATATAAAAATATAGAAATTAAAAATGCAATCGAATCAATCGAAAAAAACAATAAAAAGAAAAATTGAAAAAAAATTATGCACTTCCGTTTTGTCTGTCTGTCTGTCTATCTATCTATCTATCTCCCAACCAGTCAATCTTCTATCTATCACTCTCTCTCTCTCTCTATCGTCCCTCACTTTTCCACTGACTATCTGTCTGTGAGTTAGCAAATTTATTCACAATGCCAAAATGCAGCTTAATTCATTGCTTTGTGCCGTTTTAAGTATCTATAAGTTTATACTTCCTTCTACAATATACTCGTGTCTACACTGTAGCAATATGTGCATATGTATATGTATGACATACATACATAGCTCAGCAAGATCTCATCTCGTTCAATTGAAATGAGCAATTTAGTTCTCACTTTTCATACAGAGCTTAGACTCTGAATGGGAGCAAATATAAGAGTATCTAAGCGCAGCTTAGCCACAAAATGAAACGGAACAGAATCGAATTGAACGAATAAACAAACACAAAATGGACAATTAAATTAATTTAAATTGAAATAAAAAAACACGAATTTGCGCAGTTTGTATTACAAAAAGAGTCAATGAACATTAAGTAGAAAATATTCGCTGTCTTTTTGTCATTTGCAACTCATTAATTTGAATTTCTGTCGCATTCATGTTGAAGGAACCAATCAGATATTTCGGGAGAACTCTTCTGAACATTTATCATGTGAAAAGTTGAAAAAAGTATTTTATTTATTATTTTAAGGATTTAAAAAAATTCTTAAAAAATTGTAAGCAATTAAGATAAATTCATGAAAAGGTGTCAAATAAAAATCAACTAAATATTGTTTTATAACATGTTCGCTAAATGCTAAAGAAAAGTTAATACTTGGATTTGGAAAATTTAATGCTCAGCAAAATACAAAGTACATTTTCTTTTTTACACGAGTATTTAATAGAACCAAAGTCCAAGTTGACACACTTTTTTAAATCTTGTTTTTTTTTTTGCGCTCGTTTAATTTATTTTTTTTTTAATTTTTGAATAATAAAGTTTTATTTTTTGTTTTGTTTTACTTTTTACAAAAATAAGCAAATTTGCTCACAATTTTTAACAACATTTGAGCTCATTGGTTATTTTAAAATAAAATATCTAAAAAAGAAAGCATCCCATGATAAAGGTGATAAGTAACGTTTGTCCAATAAAACCAAACGAGTTAGTTGAATGAAATGTTTTCACGGCCTATGTGAAAATATACAAAAAGATGACATAATTTGTACAATGACAATGATTATATAATTGAAAGTAACAGAAGTGGCAGAATGTATCGACAAACAACGGAAACTAACAACATTCAATATGCTATTCACACGTCCGCCCGTCCGTCCGTCCGCATTGCAATTTCCACACTTCTCATGTTACTCTGA
This sequence comes from Phortica magna, assembly GCA_037044515.1. Classification (NCBI taxonomy): domain Eukaryota; kingdom Metazoa; phylum Arthropoda; class Insecta; order Diptera; family Drosophilidae; genus Phortica; species Phortica magna. The sequence goes on along the minus strand of JBAMBP010001013.1, from coordinate 69,395 downwards.
CATTGTGAATTACTCTTATTGCACAAACAAACAAACTGAAAGGCAGACAGCCGGACGGACAGAAGGAAGATAAACAAGACAATACAAACAACAATTCAAATTGCGCTGCAACAATATGTTTGAATGTTTGCATGTGTGTGTGTGATGTGAATTGCAGCAAAGTAAATATTAATAAAAATAATACAAAAATAATTATATGCTAACTTACCGAAATCGACAAATTGTTTTATGGAGAGCGGTGATGGATTGAATTGGGAGTAGAAATCAAGCATTTTCGTCAAACTCGCCGAAGCGAAACGCACGGGAAATATGCGCATATTGTTGTTGTTGATATTACTTTATTATTTTTATTGTTGTTTTTCGCTTTTATTATTTTTTATGAGGTTTTGCTTATCTTTTGTGAATTTTGTGTGTTTTTTTTTGTTTTTCGGTTCTGTGTTTGTGTGCGTTTTTGATATGAAAAGGCGGTGAGGGTTTTATTAGCTTCGCTCAAGTGGCCACAAAACGTGTTCAATCAGTGTGATTTGATATTGATATTATCAAAATAGCACACCGGGTGAGAAAATCCTCTTCATGGGTGGTAACACGCCCCCTTTAATACAAAGTTTTAGCTACGCAAGCAGCTCGACTTGCTTGCGTGTCCTTTTCACCTTCAGCTTGCCGGGGCAGTGGTCTCGTATGTGAGGCGTATGTCAGCTGTGTGCTTGTTTGCTTTTGTTAAAAAGAAGAAACAAAAATATAGCCGCAAGCGTTTAAAGTCGTCCTTCAGAAGAGGCCGTTGACAGTAGTTGAACTGACGTACATATGACGCCCACTAACGCCCACAACGCCAACAATAACAACAGCTGCTGTCGCTGTCGCGGCTACTACTGCTGCTTCTTTGCTAAATACTTGTATTTTGTTCTTTGCGCACTTTTCTACAAGGCACTTGACAATTTATCAGACGTTCCGCAAGTCCTAATTTGACTTTTTGCACATTTAATATTTTAATAAATCTATTTTACTTTTTGTCGTCTGATGCAATAAAGCGTTGTTTCCCTCTGCGCTGCTGCGGCCGTCTGACGCCAGCGTCAACGTTAGCTATTGAAGATTCTGCTGCTCTGTTTGATGCTTCCCAACGCCGCGCGATGTCGTTTATGAATTGTTTGTTGTGGTTTAAACTCCATATAAATTGTTAAATAATGTTATTTGTTATTGTTGTTGTCTGTTTTGTATACCACAACAATTTTTTGTGCGACGCGCTTTTTGTTTGCCGTTTTCGTATTTATTGTATCTACTTTTTTTTATTTTCTACCTTTCTTTTGTTTTCTTCGCCCGTTCTAGGCGCTGCTGCTGCCGCGAATTAAGTTCTATTCCTCTTCGATTCACTTGTTTCGTCGCTCTCAGAGCTCGATACTTTTTAACGTTCCTAACGCGCGAGTGCAATTTGACCGAATGACACTCAAATGAGGCGATATTGTGTTTTTATACCGGTCTTCTTTCTCTCTTCTAACTCATGCACCAGACAGCATCAACGAAACATACGCTAGACCACTTTTTAACGTTCCAACGCACGAGTGCAATTTGACCGAAAATTTACTCGCCTGAAACACAAGTGAGCCAAAAGCGGCGTCTTTGACGCAAAAGTGTCCACGCAGAGGTAAAGGGAAGAGAGGACAAAAATGGTCGCGAACTACCTAGGATTGGAGGAACGGGAAAATCGCCCAGCGCACGCAGCGCGACATGCGATAAGTCCATTTTGCTCTAGCGTGTCATTCCGTGTCAGCGCGTCATGCCACACTCTTCTTTCGCTCTTCTAACTGAAAAAGTGTGCACTCGCGATTGAACTAACTCATGCACCAGACAGCATCAACGAAACATACGCTAGACCACTTCCGAGCAACTTGTCTGTCGATTAGGGTCGCTCATAAATTTGTTTTTTATAGGACTGAAAAACATTTTCGCGACTCAGCTTTTTTATAAATTTTTAAAAAACAAAGCGCACGGAGTTTCCACTATTGAACTGACTCATCCGTGCATGTTCCTCAACCAAACTTAGGGTATAGCAGCTGCAATTCTTTGAATTAATATTCAGCTTTTTCTTATTCTTTCAGCAAAAAGCTCACGACTTAGTGGTGACACTTGTTTATACACAAAAAGTGCACTATTACCAAATGCTTTCTAAGATGGGACTCATTAAGCAGATAAAATAATATAATATAATATAATAATAAAACAATAAACGGGTTGAATAAGGGACAGCAGGCTAATAAAATTGCTAAGACATATCAAACAAGTCTGTCGTAGCCGAGAAAAAGCTTAAATATCGGCCCTGATACATTTATTATTTATGAACAGATGACAACGGTAAAAAGCTGTATCTTTTTACATCCATCAAACTTATCATTCGAAAAAATAAGTTCAACTTAAGTGTAAACAATATTACATTGCGGACAAACCTGCACGTGGGTGTGATATAATTATGACTCACAAATTTATTTTTAGCTATAAATCCAATCATCATTGCATTCCTCCCTTTCTAGAAAACTCTCCAAGACCGGTGGTCTTGAAATTGTTTTTATAAGAAAACTTTTTATTTATGTTTTTTTAAAGAACTCCGTAAACTCTCTTTGTCATTTTATGACCCTCACGAGCTCGTTGACATTAAAACAAGAAACCGCAGACTTTCCTTTAAGATTCTTTTTTTTATTACTCTTTATGGGAATACTTAGATATATATATTAATTCTACAAATATCAATGTTAAACATACATATACAAAGTTGATTGAATTTTGTTATTGCAATTGTATTGTAATAACAACGCTCAATGTACGATACTATAGTTCTTTAAAAACCCTCTCTTAGATAGTTTTTTCTTTTCAAAAATTCGTGCCAGTAAATTTTAGAAATCCACAAAATAGGTTTTAGTTCTTACATCGAAAAATCGTTTAAACTAACTATACAAGAACGTCTGTCTTTTTGAATGGCTAATTTTGGGCAAAGGTTTTAACAAACATTTATAAAACTCTTAGTGCTAAACTGTCCAATTTTGATTTAGATTAGTGGCAACATAATATATTTCAAAACTATTCACAGTTCTCTTTTTTTTAGGGCAAAGTAAACAAAACAGAGTGTACCAAATTCATGGTACCTTAAAAATATGCTGCTAACAATTTGGAGGGTTATTATATAAGGTTTCATAAACTACAAACCGTTTGAAGAAATACAAAATTATTGAAGGAACTTAATGAGCACATGCACACCTCTTGCTATAATGCGAGTATAACAAAATTAATGAAGACCGAAAAAGCATCGTCAACGAAAACACAGATCGCAAACACACTTTTGTTATAGTTCTTTATCACTTAAGAGTGGAAGAATTTTATCTCAAGATTGTTGGATGGTAGAAACTTAATTTATGTGTGGTACTGCTGCTGCTTGCATATGGTGGCGACGACGAATTTGCTTTTAAGCGGCAATTATAATGAAAACTATACAAACTATTACATACAAATGTACACATACACTTATATCTAAATACACGTATATAAATATTTATGTAAGAACATGCATAGTTTGCAACATTCGGATATATATATATAAGTTTATAAGTTGTCAAACTGATCGTAGCAGTGTTAACTTAAAAACTGCTTTCGCCTCCGTTGTGGCTGTTTTACACGCTTGCACTTCACTGTTACACGGCTTAGTATACAAAACGGTTGATGTTCATGCCCATAGCATTGCCACCGCAGCCATTTGATGGCGGTGGCGGTGACTGATCATCATCGTCGTCATTATTGAAGCCATTACGATTGTTGTTACTGTAGACATCATTACTCTGTTTAGCATTCAGTTGTTTAAATCGCCGCATTTTTAATTCCTCGCTAAAAACCTCATTATCATGATTGATATAATCACGAAGCTGGCGCGGTAATTGCTCCAATTTTAACGGCAGCGGTATATCGATCTTTACCACCTTAGAACAGGCCGCTGCTTCGGTTATTTCGTTCGAACGTGCGCTCATCTGATAGAACAATATGTAGGGAGTGTTTGGCGGAGTAAGATTATGCAACTCCTCAGACTTGGAGTGTGTGACGATATTGTCATTGAATTTATACCATTTATTTGTCTCATCTGCAGCGTAAGTATAATAGTGACCCGAATCCATACTAAAGCCTGAATGAACAACGCCTGCATAGAGATCGTAGTGAACTACTTCGTCCGGTGCATCTGTAGTGCAAACTTTCACGGTGACCTATTATAATTACTTTCGATTATTATTGTTGAACAATAACAACGTTTATCATCATACCTTTTCGTCATGGAATACTTTGTGCATTAGCTTGGCGCGCATGTGGTACTTTTGATCGTATTTGAAGTGCTTGAGAGTGAGTATCAGATTCTTCGGTGCATTGATAACGCTAATAAAGCGCTCGGCATCAGTTAGTTTTTTGCAGCGTTCGCAGAAGTATTGATTATCACCATCCAGTTTTTCGGGAGAGCAATAATAGTCGACCAAATCCTGGACGGAGTAGTTTGATGCGCTGCAATCGTTCTTGGCCTCTGGAAATGATAACTGTAAATCTCGGAAGCTGTCCTCGTTTCGACTTTTCCAGCCACAGTTTAGACACTTATATGTGGTCGCTAGCTTGCCGGTAAAAGTTTTTTCGATTGTCGAAGGTGTGGCATTCGCTCGTGTTGCGCTATTTGTGCCTTTGGTGGGTGTGTTAAGTGGTGTTGCATTTTTGGAAGCGTTATTACTTCGTCTACTGTCGCCGTAAGGTATTACGCCATTTTCAACCGCATCGTTAACGTGAATCGCCACTGCACCTTCTACCTTCGGAGAACAGCTACTTTCACTAACAGTATTGTTCTTTTTTTTCGGTTGGTAGGTAACCTCTTGCTCGTGCAAAGTGTCAAGCAAGTAGCCTAGGAACTCGGAGCTGTCCTGCTGTAAACCAGGCGAAAAACCTGGCGGTCGTGTCGCATTTAAGACAGTCGTAGGCGTGAGCTCATAACGCGTAGAATAATGTAGCAATGCAATTTGCTGTTGCATCTTCACAAGCAATGGTGACACACTTTCAATAAGTAACAGCTCCCGGCTGAATCTGATAAATGAATAAGAAATGATTTGAAATAATAATGATATCCGAGCATTATGCACTTGAAATATATTATCTTACTCTTTAGTCATTGCTAGTGCCTGCAACACGCTGTTCATGTAACAAGTGTTACCCAAATTGACAAGTCCAACGCGTGCGTTTGTGTTGTTCTGCAGCAGAGAAATCAGTTCTTCGTCTTCATTTTTGTTGCCAGTAACGAAACTTAAGTAATTGTATGAAGGTTGGTAATCTTTAATCGCCGCCTCCACACTCTCATAAAGCGATTCGTAGCCATAAAAGCGAACCATCAAACCGCTTGTAACATCTACTATTTTTTGAATGCAGATTTTGGTGTCATCGGTGTAGTCGTCCAAATTACTAGACTGTTGCTTTAGGTGACGAATCACACATGGGATCTTTGGTAAAATCTGCAATGAAGACCACATTAAAAAGAACATGGAAGTAACGGAATTCTGACAGTTTGTAATACCTTCAGGAAAATATCAGGGTTTTGGTGTATTGTTGTTAACATTTGAAATACGATGGGAGAAACTTTGACACGTAATGCCGGCAGAATCATAAGCGTAAACAGTTTGTCAATATTATCCAGGGCGATTTCATCCAATAGCATATATTTCTCTTGCTCGTGCAGGCCATTGAGTATCGCTAAGGTCCACAAATTTAAATTCTGACAAATGTTAGAGCATCGCACCCATTCACAAAGCAAACCCACAGTTTTTCGAATGCTCCGATCAGCTATGTTATGGCTTAGCATCGATTGGACAGCCTCTATTATCTGCTCGGGATTAAAGAGCTGGAAAACAACAGACACAGCGCAGGATGGTGCCTCTATTGGTGACTCTGTTATTAATTGGCACACGATCCGTAAATAGTAAAGGTACACTCGAATCTCTTTTGGTTTGGCAAGAAACACACCAACTTTTGCAATGTCTTCCTTAAAACGCTTTAATTCTTCAGGTTTTTTGCGGAATTGCAATTGTGATAGTTCAATAATGATCCGCTCGTAAATCAACATCATTTGCTGACCATTGCCGATTATATTAACCTTCTGCCGTTGCTCAATAGTCTCAATACATTGCAACAATTTATCCATATCATTTTTTGGCTTTGCAGCGGCTGCACCAGCTGAAACGCCATTAGCTGTAGTTGACACGGCGTTATCCGTACTGCTTGTGCAATTGTTACCTTCAACAAGATCATTTACTCCAATGCCTCCACCCGCGCCGCCACCATCATGAGGTAATAACTTCTTCTTTGCTGCACCACCAACTGCTGTACTAGACTTGCCACCGGTGGACGTTGCCGACGCTCCAGAATTATTTCCGGCTGTTGCTGGTGCATCATTCGCTTCTGTGTTATTCTGCTTGACTGCCATTTCAACACCACAACTTGCAAATCACAAAGCCGGCCAACAAGAGCTGTATGCGACGCAATTACCAGCTTTTGGCCCTTTGCTGTAAATCTAGCCTTTGGCAGTCACGAATTGACGAGGTCGCTTGGCTGTCCTTGAAATGTGAATCTGCAACGTTACTGGCGCTCGGATTGACAGTCTCGCCTGGTACACAATATATAATCTTAATTCCAAAGTTAATATTTCGATTTACATTTGTAAACAACACTTTTTCACAATAAATTTCTCTTGTTGCTTGCTTCTTAACGCCCTTCGGATTTTTTTTCTCTTGAGTCAATCGTAATTTTTTTATTGCGGCGCTGACTTTGTTTTATTTGCCTTACTCATGAGACTGTCATTCTACTGTTAAATGTTGCTTTAATAATATACAAGAATTTAAAAGGTGTTTTGTGCGATGTAATTGTCACAATTTTTTTTTACTGGTTTTTTTTAATATTTATTTAATAATTGAAAAAGTACATTACTTTAAAGCTTCACAATGGAGCCAGGGTAACAAGAGTTGTCTAATTGTAATATGGGTTGCTTTAATCAGCATTACAATCTCTGCACAGTTAGTTCAGTAACAATATTATTCAAACACAAGTCATACAACAAAGTCATTACCAATTTATTGTGATATTGTGATAATAATTGTTGTAGTTTTTTTAGTGCCACTAGTGATGGCAAACTTAACCGTTAATAGTGGTTAGCCGGATACTTTCTTCCAATAAAGATTCAATTGTACCCACAAATTTCATTCGGTGAATACTACTACCAGCTACCTACTAAAATAACCTAAAACAATGTCATTACTAGTAAAGTCGCTTTATTTTATAATTGGCGCAATTTAAAAGAAAGAAACTTTAAGTCAAAATATTAATGGTTCCAGGTTATAATGAAATGCAATTAAAGTGAAGTGTATGTGTATTTATCACCAGCAACTCAACTAATTTGCGAAGTTGTCGGGGACCCAAGTTGGCCATTTCGCATAAATCAAACCTTAATTAAGTATTGGAAGCACGGAAGCTGGATTTTTGTGAAGAGGAGGATATGACGTTTGGGTTACACCTAAACGTTTTGACCCCTGGTTACAGACAAGTTGATTTGGTGCAACTCCAAACAGAATGTTCCGTCGAACTGTTCTTTTATAGGCACTTAAATTCTGTGCCTATGGGTACTTTTAACCCAAAAATGTTTGTTTACTTTTTAATCCATCATTTGCTCATACAAGATAAATAAAATTTAAATTGGTCAAAATTTGCCGTTAACTTGTAGGGGAAATACGACAGTCTGGCCACTCCATGTTACTGGTTCAGAATGTGTTGGTGCTGCCAACTTTTCTATTTACGATCCCGTAAATAAAAAGCGCTTACTGAAATATAACAAAAAAGATCAACAAAGATATTGCGTATAATAAAAAATCGTCAGCGATCGAGAAAATTTTTTTTTAACAGATTTTCCGCTACCGCTGGAGTAGTGAAAAAATTTGATTTGGCAACACTGCATCGAGTTGTCCGCATGTTTTTTTTTTTTGCGAGCAGCAGATTTACGAAAAATTTTTAGTTTCAAGCAGTTCTCTGCCGATTGACAGTTTTTGCAACATGGCTGATTTAGACGATTTCTTTGCTAAAAAGGACAAAAAGAAGTCAAAACCGAAATCGAAATTCGTGACGCCCGAGGAATTGGTTAAAAATTTGGAAGAGACCAAAAAAGAAGCCGCCGCGGCAGCCAAAGCGAAAAAACCAGATGCAGTCATCGGCAGTGCAAACGTTGAGGCAACGATTGGCGGCGTGGCAACTGTCACAGACAGCAGTGATGGCGAGAACAACACCACAGCCACCGCAGCCACCGCAAAAGTCGTCGAACAGGTGAATGATTTATGTTTTTGAGCAAGTTAATTTTATTGGCGCGAATTCATAAAATGATGAAGTTTTGTAAAGCAGAAATTGAACTTTAGTCTATCAACTTTTGTCTGTTTGCTTTCTGAAATTTAGCCAGTGGAAGAAGAGTGGAAGGATTTTGAACAGGAGCAGCGCAAAGACTACAGCGGCTTGAAAATAGCGCAGTTGACAATTAACGAGGGCAGTAATCAACGCCAGCAGACACAAATAGAAGCCGATGAAGAGGACGTCGACAGTGAGGGAAATTCAAATGCGGATTATACCAGTAAACGTGTTGGATACGGTCCGTGGAAGAAGCTCATACCGGCTGAGGAAGTTACCCAAATTCCCGTCGAGATTGAGAAGCCATCGAAAGTTTATATTTCCCCTGCGCTGCGACAAAGTGTCAGTACTTGCTTTATTACACTTAAACATTTTTAGAACTAAATTTTGATTGTTTGTTTAATTCAACAGCAACTAGGAGCCGGTAGTGGGTTGAGGCCAATGCGCAATCGTGCTGCACCTGACATAACTAATGCGGAATTCTTTCCAACGTTAAACGCAGCGCGACCAGAGGAACAACGCAAAAAGAAAAACGAACCCGCTTTCGAAGAAGTCCGCCATGGTGGACGTGTACAACGTGTTCAAGATCAAACGTCAGCTGCACCAACAGCTGCTACCAATCGGTTCCAATCGCTGGATGATGAAGATGATAGCTAGGCTCGTACTCGCTGTACCAACACTACCAATAACTATTGCGGTTGATAGCACTAATGCGCTCATGCACACTCTTGCTAATTGCAATAGTTCGAACTCAGCAAGTCTGTATATTGTTTTTACCTAATTTTCCTCTTTACCCTCCACACTTTTATATTTTGCATTTTATCAACTATTAAATGGATTTACTTAGTTCCCTGGAAAAAAAAATTTGCAGCCGATCATTGTCAAACGATATTAATCTTTATAATTCTGTATAAAAAATAATAAACGAATGGAAACAGTTTAACACACGAACGACAGTTTGTGTTGTACCAACAAAATTCGCGCAACAAGTTAACAATTTATAACAAATATAATAATTTGATATCCGCCACCAATGTCAGTCATACAGATCTTGCGCATTGCTGTCCAAATAGCTGTAAAAAGTAAATTAATACAAACAACTTTTAGATTTCTGGCTTAATGACACAAGTCCTCGAGTGGCTTTATGTTTAGATCACGTTCTGACCTTTCGCAATAAGGTTGCAATGGACTGTTATGATATGAAGACAGATGTGGCTTCTCAAGCAGCTGCGGTGGGAACTCACGTATCAGATACAACCAACATTGCTCGATGCTATTATAAATTTAACAACTGTTATTGATGCTTGAAAAGATAATACAATAGTCTTACGTGTTCTCCTCCGTTTTGATTGACTGCTGCTCACGATCATAATACTTTGGATACTCCTCCAGCACATCCAGTTGATCAAACATGTCTTTATTAACCTGATAAATCTCACCGTGCACATTTAGTCCCGTGCCGGGTTTGTTAAGCAAAAATGGAATGTTATAACGTGTGCCAACAACAAGTGGAAACTTCTTAACCGTTACACCTTTGCCGACAAATTGCGCTTGGCCATTTTCCGGCCGCGTAAGCCAATGATGGTTTGGCTCTCCGCGCTTAAGTGTCCCGTAAACAAACACCTTGAAAAAATCTTTTGACATTCTGGACATGTATATAGTATATATGAACGAATAATCCGGAATGCAATGTCTACTGAACGGCGAAGTTTTGTGGAGCTCTCCAATACTCATATGCGCATTACTCAACACTGGTAATGAAACAGTGGCGGACTGCGGAGGCGCTAGTAATTTTCTTCAAAAGATTTTTGTAATCATGCCACAACCACACACATAGAGACATACTATATATAAATAGTTGCCGCGACGTAGTCTAGATACTTCCATGCGGACTATCACCAATGTTTTAAAATAACAATTATAGATTGAATTTTTAACAATTTATCAAAGCTCTCAGTTTATTATTCATATTGTCTTACAAACCTAATACTACACGTTTTGCGCTTTACTAAGTACTAATTACAGTCTGTAAACAGATCTGTCGAATATCTATGTTGTATGTGTATGTATATACGTTCGTATGTATATATTCATACAAAAAAATACAGTATAATTGAAAAAGTAATGGAGCAAGCGTGTTTGGGCAACGCTATGGCGGTTACGTCAAGAGAATGATTGTTGCCGCCAAATTTAGCTTGGCTGTGCGTTAAAGGAGAGATCTTCGTGGGCTGGATGCTTATGCGTACGGTTGTGGCGCATAATGTACGGATGTGTGGTGCTGTTCTCATAACGTGCCAAAAACGGCAGTGAGAGCAGTTTTTCGGGATACTTCTGCAGGAGATAGACCCAGCAAGGCACAGTTCTATAAACGATAAAGACACACATGTGCATTAATGGTAATAATCATATGGTCATGTGAACACGCTTACCCCTCGCCAACGCCAATATTCATATCGTGCTTCTCGCGTGAAATTATATCTTGACAGTCTTCCAATGTATCCAATGATTTTAACATACGATCATCAACTTCATAGATTTCGCCGGTTACGTAGCAGCCAAGTCCGGGTTTGTTCAACAGAAACGGAATGTTATAGCGTGTGGCAATCACAAGTGGCAGCTTATCGGTTGTTGTTGCACGACACCAGAACTGTGCATGTCCATTACCGGAACTTGCTAGAATTGAGTGACTTGGCTGACCATACTTCAATGCGCCGTAAACGAAAAGTTTTTGCAATGCTGACGAGGCTTTCTAAATAAAAAATAGAAATAAAAATGTTTTACTTAATAAGCAATACATACTAATATGGCCAAAAGTAAGGTTATGTCTTTGCCGTGTTGGGGCAGGCAGGTTGAGCGGAGAATACTGGTTTATTTAATCTAAATCTTTCGTATCAAATACAATTTGTTAGGCTTATCATTGGCGGAATTATTTTCTTTTAATATAACTTAAGAACATGCGCCGCTCCTCTGCGATAAAACATTGAAGCGATAGGAAAGTATATACAATGTAAATGCAAACACACACATTGTATACATGTATATATGTAATAATATATATATTATATACGTATATAACATACAAATACAATATAATTAATGTGTAAAACATGAAACTCAAACTTAATTTGAGGCTTCATTTTCAAAATCAAGTTGTTGCAACCGGTTTCGATAACAAAGCAAATTGCATTTAAATTGCTTTTCACAAACAAGTGTTCTTTCCTTTAAGTGAGTTTTTTGCGTGTACGAAAATTGCGCACGAATAACTTTAACAAAAAACAGACAAACATACACACCCATGCAGACAGACGTTCACATGTGCCAAGTACATATATATATATATACATATATGTGCGGATATTTATTGATGTGCTAATCAAAGCAGACACGCGATGTGTAATCAACATAGCAAACCATTCATAAGAAATTAATGCATTTAAACGCTTCAACTCAAATGCAATTGTCATTTTAAAGTGCCCTACGCCACTCTGGCCTCACCCAGAAGTATCTTTGTAGACAAGCGTATGCGGTTGCTTACATAATGTCGAGACAGACATGAAATTTGTTTTATTAAAAAATTGAGACGGACTGTCAAACAGGCGAGATAAGACTTTTTTATGATTTGATTTAAATATTCTCAGACATAATCATTTCTTTTCAAATCTGGAGGACTTTCACTCGCTCTCTGTCCTGCGCAGCGTCGACACGTTAACTGTAAACACTCGGCACAGGACACGAGGACTGCGTTTGTACATAATAAAGTATATACAGAAGCTTTGTATTATTAGTTTGCTTGTTACTTACTTTAATATGAACCATTTTCCAAACTTTTTGCCCCGATTTCTTAAAAAAATCAGTCTATTTATTTTATTATGTTAATTCTTTAAGCAAAGAATTATTTAACAAATTTTATTTTCCAAAGTTCGTTTTCAGAAAACAACAACCACCGATCTCAGCACGAGCAATCCAACCGTTCTGTCAAAGAGCAAAACTCCGAATGAAAGACTTGTTGGTAAACTGGGCTGGCATCATGGAGAAACAGATAGAGGCAGCAGTAATGACAGCAACAACGACAATAGCATAAGATACGCAAGTGGTCGGTCGGCGTTGACTGCGACGCAACTTGCGATAATAAGAACAAAATTAAATAACAACACGCCACACGCGCCGCTAAAAACGCCTTCTCTTCACAACAACGGTGTGCGGCGGCGCTTCGATAAACTACTTATGTTCACATACCCTACGCGTCACTTGTTGTGCTAAATCTAATAAACGTCAGATATGCTAAAATACGTCAATTTGATGGTCAGAATTCAGTAACACCAAATATTTTTACGTTGGGTATATTCTAAAATCAAGAGGTGTGCGCGCAAAGTCGTCGATTGCTGAAGGGGTTTTGATTGAAACTACAAGGGATAAGTCCCTTTTTTGGCCACTCAAGTGTACACGCCACTGCCACACACGTAACACTTAACACGCATTGAAAATGTATTGCGTTGGTATTTGTATTGCGAGTTTTCTGGAGGCTTGTTTCTACAGTGAAAACAAATTGAAGTGTAAAAACTACTCTAAGAAAATTTTGATTTTGTTTCGTATTTTTTATATAAGACAATTTAAATAATTGGGCTAGCGGAACAAAATTAAAATAATACAATTTATGTAACAGTTTAAAACATATTCTCAAGAAATGTTGTCAAACATATATAAGATTTTACTGTATTCCGCGCTCTCAAAATCATTGTGAGAGTGAGAAAGTGAAAGAGCAATGCGGGTTTTTCTTGTGTTTATTTGTATTTTTTTCTATTCTATAGTTTTGCCAAAATTTGTTATAGTTATTGTTTGAATTTATCGAAGACATCACTAAATAACTTGTTCATTTTTAAAAATATGCTTTGCAGTTATTTTTATATACAGGTTACGTTTAACTCAAATTATAACAAAAATGTCAAATTTTACGAGATGAGCTGACGTCGTGATTTACCAGGGATGACATATCTTTGTTTTTTATTAAGTTGAAAATATTGACACATATTTAGTACATTCTCAATCAGACCTTAGTCTGCAAACTTGGTTCTGCATGCCTGATAAGTAAGTCCAAAAGTGCTTACACTCTCTTTTCAGAAACGATCGATTCGAACGGTATGACAGTCGCCTTACATGCAAAAAGCAGCGAAAAGTAAGGACAGTCCCCTTACACATTCGTTGCAAAAAATGCTGGCGAGCCTGAGTACTGTTGTTTCACGAAATTGTTTTTTGTTTTGTTTTTTTGATAGTTCAGAGCTATTATCGTTATATATATATATATATATATATATATATATATATATATATATAATTGGACAATCTTAAGGAACAGAGTAATTGCTTTTTTTTATTAGTATATTATAATTTTGTTAATTTTTTTGTATAAGTGTTATTTTATTATACTCTTGCAATAGTATATTAACTTTGCTGGACTATATTTCAAAGTTTTATAAGAATCGGACATAAGGGCGTGGCACCGCCCATATACCGAAAAACTTACAAATGGGATTTCTGTGTAAGCGGAAGAGATACAAGACTGCAAAATGTAGTGAAGTATGACTGGATTGCTTTCTTAAAGATAAATTATAAAATGGGCATGGTCACGCCCCTTAATCTTCAAAATTGCATATGATTCTTGTTGGGAAAACGATAAAAAAGAATTTTCCAATAAGCATAATTGGGAACACACTTGCAGGAGTATATAAGTTTCAGCAAAGTCGAAACTCCTTCCTTAAGTCCGTTGTATACGGTGCAATCGTTTTGCGAACGCTCGGTTATTGTCCCTAAAATATTCGTTTCTAAATCCGTTAAGGGACGATTTTAGTCCGTTGTAGGTTTGTTTCTAAGATTGCGAGTAGTTTGCGGACGGTTTTCTGATGATTCCGCTTATTATCGTTTGTTAGCTCGTTTTCGAAATTTTATCGTTTTTTTATCTACTGGCTTATTAGATGATATAAAATATATAATTATATTTATAATATAATTATAATAATATTATATATACACATATGTAAGTATGTATGTAGGTAGCTGCCTCAGTAGATTCAAGTATATCTCGGTATAAGTCTGTTTGAGACTTTATTTCTCTCTGAATTGCAAATTCTAAAATACTTCTTAAACATCCTGATGACATCTGCCGTCTCGACCATAATGGTGATGTTTGCTCCTGCAAGCGCACATGTTCGGCAGGTGACAGTAACCGCCTGGACCGCAATTTCTGAAGCAGAATGAGAATTTAATTCCAATACTGAAGACTCTGTTTTGTAAATCATGTTAAATCTAAATTGCTTACACTTGACAAACAGGCGTGCAAAGTTGTCCAAAAAGGGGCGAGGAACGTAGCACGTAACCCTCTGCGCAGATACATTCGCCATTGTTGGAACATCTGCCGTAGTTGCAACGTCCAATGCAACGATCCAACAATCGATGTCGGTGTTTGTGGCAACGCCTCTTTAACGAATCAAAAATGTACCCTTTCCGACAGACGCACAGATCGGCAGCTGCGCAGTAGCCACCAGCCTGTTTGCAACCGGGCAAACAGTCGGCCGCGCAAATAAGTCCGTCGGTGAACGATGCCAAGTATGCGCCATCACAAGGACACTCACTCTTTTCGTAGCAACCACGAAGATTATCACAAACCATAGGACAACGTGAGACACACTGTTTCGTATTGACAATCAGCATTTCATACTCGGAGCACGGAAAGGGTGGCGGATTTATATCATAGACGTTTGCGTGTGAATTTATTGTACTTGTGCCAAAGGCTAAAATTACTAATAATTCGCTTAAAAGCACCATCTCGTTCAATGCCAAATCACCGAATGATGATGACAGTTTATTAACGGTTGCATAGTGAAAGTGTCAAATAGTGTGTTCGTAATATTTAATCGAATTATTTGAGTGCACGCACTAATTCATTGCACAAATATTGTGTAATATCTGTCGGTGTTAAATCATCGCCAAATGCATTTTGATTTCGAAGCAAGGGGTCGCATTTTTAAATAGATCGCATTCATCGCAGACTTGCCGCCATGACTTCATTGCGATAAAAAGTTAAATAAAAACCAAAACTCAGTGATAGCATTTATGCCGCATTGTACTGAGCAGCGGACTCAAACGCGAGCGTTTCGTTTGGCTCTAAGGCGCTCAGGTATATAAAGGGGCCGCAGGATCGTTGATAATGACAGTTATGAAATAAATAATATGTAATAGAAAGTAATATTATCAATTATTGCTTATTAATTATTGATATTCATTTGTTTTATGAATATTATGAAATACCCGCGATCTATGCAACCGCACCTGTTTAAACAAGATTCAAGCCAGCAACCCAAGCCTAGCAGATGTTGCATTACTCATCGTCAATAAACATTATATCATGCAACAACACAGCATTTGAATGGGGGGAGCACTTTGGCAAGCAAGTGATTAAGCAGACGAATGACGATTCACGCTCTTCCGCACCACTTGTAAACTAGGGCGTAGCCAGCTTGTCTCAGATCTAATTCATATATGAAAGCAGAGAAGTTGTTCATGGCATCCCCTCCGCTACGCCCTTGCTTGTAAACACAAGTTTTCTTTGTTTTCTCGTTCACTGTGTCAGGGGTGATGTTTGCGGTTGATATCAACTAGAGAATTATTTATTCAAATACGTTAGAATACTATGTTTAATAAGGTTAGTAGAAAAGCAATTCTCCATGAAACCAAAATAACTGTTGTATTGCGTACATAAAACACGAAAATATGTCGACCTGCAAGTACTGAGACTGATTGGAATAAAATTTCTGGTTCTACGAGCAGGGACATTAAACTGTGTACATATACGCCAACAATGTTGGGGAGAATATGAAGCCATTAATTAGGTAAAAAGAGAGAACCGAGCATAGTTCTACGACTAGACAATGTTGGCAAATTTATAAGCTTCAACCGACTACTATAGCGTGAAAGGTGAACACAAGGGTCCCAGTGTAGATGTATGAGCAAACCGAAGGAACTGGTACTGAACAGATTCCATTTGGTCCTTATACTTTTCATACTAGGATCCCAAACACTCGACGCATATTCTAAAATGAGACTAACGAAGTGTAAAGTAATTTAGTTGTGTACGGGTCATTAAATTCTTTGGAAAACTTTAATTGCTCGCTAACTTGTACTTGTTAGAATTTGTTGAATCCTGTCGCGACAAGTTGATTTTAAATTACATTTTAAGTCTTCAATTACTTTTAACAACTTAGGGGTAAAAGATACTCACTCTTAGCATTATGAAAAATTGCAGGGTATTAAAGCGTCGGAGAGATTTGTTATGAATTATTTTGTTTCTTTCCATTGCGTAGCATACTTGTCAATAATCAAATATCTTACTTTTCAAAGATTTCTTTAAGAACATAAGCCACAAAGATTGCTTCAAAATATGTGGATAGCTTTTTGGGTTATTTTAATTTATGTTTTCATGTTAGACGTCGAAATTTAAGGCCATACTTTACGACACAAAATATTTCTTTGAATTCCCAACGTTCCGTAGCTTTGTATGGTTGGCATATTATGTCTTCTAATAATGTGTACCAACTTAAGATAGTTTACTATTGAAACTCGTAAAATGCATCAAGTTTCAAAACGTACTGCATCTACATGAACAGCATTCCTCGAGGGTTAATGTTGCACCACAAAGTGCAGAGAAAAATAGAGAGTGAGTGCTACAACAAGGCAAAGTAACGTATGCCGCTGCTATATATTTTGTGAGAGTTCGCGAAAAAAGTTATTAAGCCTGCGCGAAAGTGTTAAGTCAATATTGTTATTAATCATTGTATATAATTTGAAAATAATTAATAAATAAAATAAATTTCGAGTACAAATTTAGGGCAAAAGGTGTGCGGAAGTATTGTGCGCCCCCTTTTTCCGTTATAAAGTAATTTGATATAGTGCCTATCTTAAAAAAAAAGACTCAACTCGCGCTTCTAATAATCATTTCGTTTGTGTCCAGCAGTAGCTCGAGCTGCCGCACCCTGGAAAAGTTCAATTACATTGCGCACTCTTTGGCACGTACACACACAAAACGGTATGGGAAATACACGCACATAGAAAGCTTCGTCATTACGCTTACTCCAACGCATTCAGAGACGTCTGATACGGCCGGCTGCCGTATTTATGAATCTATTATTTATACAAATCGGGCGCGCTGCTGGGCGCAGCTCAACAACAATAACAAAACAACAAAGACAACTTTTGGGACGTCAGTGGTGGCAGAAACTATGAGCGAATAACACAAAACAGACTTACGCATAAGCGAAACTTCTACAGTATAAAATTAAAAGAATACCAAATAGTCATCAACGGAGGAAGTAAGCTAGCAAGTGTGTGAGCGAATGAGTATGAGAGTGCAGTGGTAGTTTGTCGTTGTATTAATTAGAAAAAGAAGTTCTTTTAAGGTCGACGTATACCGCTGACTGACAAACCAAAACAAATACGAAAAAGTATCCGCTTGGACAGCACCAAATAAACCGATCTGTAATTAGCAGTAAAAGAAAAAATGTGCTATATAATAATCACAACTAGTAGTTTAGTCTGGTTTCTTTTAACATTAATCGCGGATATGCTAATCATAACCGCGATAGTTACGCCCAAATGGCTAATTGCACCGCGTGTGGCTGATACACTGCAACACATACAACATGCCAGCGTATATACGAGTTTGCCCCCGCCACTCGGACCCCAGGCCAATTACGACGATGATGTGCACCAGGAAGTTGTTTATCACGAGCAACAACATCTTACAACGCGTAGCGACTCCGTTGGCATTTACACTCGTTGCAAGGTGATGTACAAAATTGGCTATCACTGCGGCCGCTTCGATTTGGACGGTTTTGCGACAGACAATAATGTTTATCCAAACGAATGGAAGGCCGCAATGTTCTTCATTTCACTTGGCTTTGTTTTGCTCTCTGGCACGGTGATACTCACATTGATTACCTGCTGCCGTCAGTCGGCCTTTGGCAAGAGCATACATAATATGACAGCTTGCGTGCAGGTGCTGTCAGGTGTGTGTGGGTGTGCATATATGGTTGTAAGATTATTCGATTGACAGTTTGTTCATCTTGCAGGCATAAGTGTAATGTTGGCGCTGTTTTTGCATCTGTTCGGTTGGGGCGCGCAGCGTGTGCAACGTATGTGCGGCCCGGACGCTGAGCCATTCTATCCGGCCGCGTGCAATATTGGTAAGTGTCATAACATTTCAAACTCAATCGTTTTGAATACGTTTATTTTTGTATATTTTAGGTATGTCTTTCTACTGTGCTTTGGGCGGCATTGTACTTACATTTATCTGTGCCGGCATTAGTTTGAAAGCCGAATCTTCCAACATGCGGACACGCGTGCGTCGCCGAGTGGAGGAGGGCGGAAAACTTGTGTGCATTCCATAACAGTTCACAAAGTTAACTTTTTGAAGAGCAACAATCATTATTTACTTAAGTACTTTTAAGGCATGTATTTTACAATAAAATTTCGAATTTAATAATCGTAAAACTTAACTAACTAAGGTGGGCATCATTCACACTTACATTTTACTTTCGCTTGCCTTTGGCTTTACTTGGTTTGCCTTCGACAACAGGCTGTGCCTTTGGTATATAAATACCATGGTTGGTCTTCTTAAGATGTGCAAACAGTTTGTTTTTCGATTCAAATGTGGATTTGCAGGTGGCGCAGGTATGTTCAACGCCATCCACAATACTATTGGCCGTCGTCGCTGTTATTGTTTTGGCAGCGTCCGTTGACAATGCTTCTTTAGCTAATTTTGTTTCATTTTCACGCTTTTGTGTGTTTGGTTGTTTTTTGCTCTTATTTCGTTTGCCACCTTTCTTGTTGTTCGCCCAGTCGTCATCGTCACTGTTATCTTCAGTTTTTTGTTGTGCATCAAAGATATGTAATTCTTCTTTTGAATCCTCCCCATTATCATTTAACGATGGTTTGTTGGCACTAATTTTGTTTACAATTTTAGATTTTTTTTTCTTTTTTGAACGATTTGTTCTCTCGTTTGGCGTTTCAATTTCTAATTCATAACTATTTTCATTATCTTCTACAGCTTCGTCGTGGGATTTGCTATCAAGATCTGAATTGTTGAGCGCAGCCTCAGTTTGATCTAAACTATCATTTGAATTGGTATTATTTGCCTCATTGTAAGCCTCTTCTTCTTCGCCCATTTCTAAGCGCAAGCGTTCCACATTTTCACGGTGTTTTTTACTTTCTTCATGATTTGCAAATGCATTCGCATTTTTGAAAGCCTTGTTGCAGGCTACACAATAAAGTTCATCAACATATTCTTCCTCATCCTCTTGGTCTCTATCGTTTTCTTCAGAATCTGTATTTTCGTCTTCGTCATCAGATTCACTACCATATTCTTGCTCTAGCTGCTTAAGTTGTTGCTCGTAACCTTCATTGAATGCACTGTTATTTTCTCGTGCTGCTGCCAAGTCTTCTTGTCGCTTTCGTAATTGCATCCGGCGTTTCTCTTCTTGTTTTTGCCGATTCAACTCAGCACGTTCCTCCAACTGGCGTCTGTAGGCTAGTACACGTCGATCACGTTTGCGTATAAAAGATACAAGATTCCGCACCTGTAAGTATGAACAATTTCAATATTGTGTATTTCTGTTTATAGCTCTTAAGTCTTACCTCCTCATTTCGGTCTTTGCGTGCCTTCTGTACAATCTTTTTCATTTCCTTTTCTACTTTGCGTAGTATGTATCTATCTTTTATTTCTAATAAGTTGTAGGGGCACAACCATTCGTATGTCTTTTTTGTGGTATATGATTGCCAATATGCATAAAATGGACCAACTACATCTTCATAGCTACTGTCAGCGTTACCGAAACTTGGTATAGCATCTATTTCGTCAGCGTCATCCATGAACTCGGCATCTTCCGCCGCCAGTTTCTGGAACACATCACTATATATACTATAGAAGCTCTTTGCGTCATCTCCGAAGCCTTTGTAGCAAGAGCTGGTAAAGAACTGGAATACATCCAGGCTGCTCTCTTCATACTCTGAATTTTTTCCGCGCAATATTTGCTCGCGATGATTATCGTACCAGGCTCTTTCTTGTTGATCTGAAAGCACCTCATATGCCTGTTGAATTAGCAGAAACCTTTCTTTTGCTTCTTGCAAGCAGTCAAGATTTTTGTCAGGGTGCCAACGCAGCGCCAACTTGCGATAGGCGGATTTGATATCTGCATCGTTGGAATCGCGCGAAACTCCCAATTCTTCGTAGTAACAACGCATTTCAGCACCCGATTTATTCGACAATCTACAAATTACTATAAAATGTTGCTATAACCCGTTTGATTTTGTTGTTCTCAAGTGGAATCAATTCTCAAGTGGAATCAATTTCATATTTTTTAAGCCTTAAGTTTGTACTATACAATTAAGAGAAACAACCATTGGTTTACAATACTTTTAAAAATTATAATCCATTGGCCTACCTTATGCAAATGAAATAACCATGCTTAAGAGTTAAGGGTTTTCACGGCCAATTCTATAACGTGGTAAAGTGTTAACTGATAAAAATTCAGCAACAGTACATTGGCAAAGTTTACCGAGTTTTTTTTTTATATACAAATAAAATATGCCAAAAACTAGAAGCAAGCGCCAAATTATTCAACCGCTGAATATGTTGCACTATGAAATAATGAGCCCAGTGATGCCAATTTTCTCGAGCAAAACTGAATGTTTTTGGCCACTTTATTATGGTTTACTTGGTATGTGAAAGTGCGAATGCAAAATAAATACGAGTTGCCTTTGCAAGTAGCTTGCTCCCGTTGCTGCATTTCTCGCTCTTTCTGAGAGAGAAATCTCTCTCACGTTTTATTACATTTTGCGCAAAAAAAAGATGCAATGTAAGCAATATTGACCGAACAAGCAGCAAATTAAAACTGAAATTAAACATATACATTTATAAGTTATGCGGTTTTTCAAGTTATTTGGTTCACGTATTAGTCGTATTCGTTTCATTTGGTATTTGGAAGTGTGGGCATGCGTTTTACCCGTATTCGTTTCATTTGGTATTTGGAAGTGTGGACATTCGTTTCATTCGTTCAGTATGTATATTGCCATGCGCTTTATTCTATTTGGTCAAATGAAAATATCTGGCTCAAGTATTTGTAAATGGGAAAGTAACTCATTTGCACACTATGAAGTGTGTAACTTACGTTGACCAGAGTAAAGGGACACGGCAAGGTCACAGAAATTTTGTAACAAAGTATGAAAAAAAAAAATATGGCCAAAATTGTAGCTTTCGACTATTAGACATTTTTAGTGGATATCGAGTCTGAAAAAAATGCCAAAAACAGCCACAAAATGACCAATTTGGCAACACTTAATGAACCATTGTTAGCTTACGTCAGTGCTGATAATTTTTAGAAGCAAACTTGTGTGTTGAAAAAGTCTAAATAGTTGAAAGAAGCTTTCTTAAATACTTCCAAATAAATCCATTCGTGAAACAATTATGAGAATTCATGCCGCCTGGTTATTTGAGAACTTTGAGTGGAGAACAACTAGGGTATGTTACGCTTGAATTGCTCGATGCCATAAGTTAGTAAATCTCTAATTTTGTCGAAGTTCAGCGGCTGGAAATAAGCTAACGTATATTTGTTTGAAATGGCAAGTGTCCATGAGTTAGTTCAACGCAGTTCGCTCTGGCAATACTTCAAATGTATTTTAAAATTTTAACAATCAGTCAGTTTTGACACACAAAACTCAATTTGTGAAATATGGCAGTACAATATTAAAAAATTTAAATGATCACACAGCTCAGCCAGACGTCTGGCGACAGATTTCAGCTCGATCGATAGTTTTTTTTGATATTGAGTTATCTCAAGTTTACGTGTGCTAACAAACTCATTCGGCAATATGATGTTGTGAGGAGAGCAAGAGTCGAACCGAACTGTGTTTCATGGGCTTTTCCTTGAAATGGGATCCAAGTGATCTTTTTTTTTATAGTGTTCCTATTCATGAACATTGCCGTGACCTCTGGTATTTTTCGCTCGTTACATACTTTTTGACTTTGTAGTAATACTATATATACTTTGTATACTTTCAGGCTGTTTTTTTTTAAATTTTTTTGCATTTAACCAGAAACTTTTGGTTTTTTTTTTTCCGAGGGTTCCTTCGGCATTTTTCCTCATGTCATCCATCGACGGCTTAAAACAATGATAACGACAAGTGCCCCAGCCAAAGCGCAAACCTCAAAATCGATCGCTTTTCAATTATAATTTGTCTCAAGTTTGCCAATCTTCTTAAAAACATAGCGCAATGCGACACAATCAGGACTAATAAATTACGGTTAAAAATTATTATTTATTTTTAAAATTGTTTCGAAACTTTATCGCTTAAGCCCTTTGTTGTTATTATTATGAGGAGCCCACTGTAAGTGAATTGGCATCGCTCTCTTTTACTCAAGGCTGCGCACATTCCGTTAGTAGCTTTTTACTCGTCAACGGAAACGGATGTTCAACGGCTCAAGCGCACGCCATCGCAATGCACACCACCAAAAAAAAAAGAAAAACTTACAGTTTCTGAGTTCAAGCGCACGCATACAAACACATGCCAATACATAAATTTCGTGTCGTTTCGTATTTTATATATACGCGAAATGTGAAAAATTTAATAAGCCGCCGCCGAAGACAACGAGGACAAAATGCCGCGAGACGTTTACTCTCTGTATGATTTTGTTGCTTACAAATTCCATATGAAAGAAGCTCAATTTAAATAAATAGAAGAACGCCTAAAGACGAGCAATGCTGAATGCTTTTTAATTTATTGTTTAAATAGCGCGGTTTTCATATAATTTGCAAAAGAAAATAAATGAATAATGAAATAAGTTAATAAATAAAATAAATAACAAAAGTGCCATTAAATAAAAAGTGAAAATCGCAGACAGACAATTTAATTTAACGCAGAGAAACGAAAATTTACATAAAAACGCAATAAAAAAGGAAAAGAGAAACTTTTGTCTGTGCTACAGTAAAATAAAATAAAACAACAAAAAAAAACACAGAAACAACTTGACATAAAATTTTGCATTCAGTCAGATTGAATTGGGTTTTACAACTATAAGAAAAGCAAGCCTACCGCATTGGGGGAGGATTGCCTTTGGTTGCCGACACGCGCTCACTCACTTGTATACTCACTCATACATAAACACACAGACACACACACACACACACACAAACAAACAAACACTTGGCACACAGTTTGAGTCCTTGAAGCATCGTTAAGCCGCAGCCTCAATGTGACGCATCAACTTGCCAAAACAACCACCCAATACATACACATAGTCGACTACGGCCGTGCTAAAGTACCTTAGTACGCACGTGTGTGTGCGTGCGTGTGTCTGCTTTTTGGTATATGTGTACAGACATACTTGTGGAGGGGCAAATGAAAATCAAGCAAGAAAAAAAATAAAGTAAAAAGTAAACAATCACAACGGAAACTGCGCCGACAACTTTGCCGTTAAACGTGGCGTATACGTTATAAAAAATCATTATGGTGCACAAAAGCGTACTAAGGATATCATGAAAGCTGCAGAATTTGCGAATAAGGTAATTTTGCAAGCTCAACTAACGAAGCCTACAACACACAAGCACACACAAGCACACACAAGCACACACAATCACACACATGCACATAAACACTAAACGCACACATATTTGTTACAACACTAAATGTAAATGTGTTGGAACGAAGGCTTTGTTTCCTTTTATTTGAATTAAGTGACAGCAAGGCAGCAAAGCCCGAGCGCTTTGTTCGGGATAAATGGATTTTCTTATCAGCACAAATAGCGCCCAAGAGGCTGCTTTGCGCAACGCTGCAGCTAGTTTGCTCGCTGGTTAAGGCGGCAATTGAATGCTAAAACAACAAAAAAGTGAATCAACAATAAAATGGAAAACTTTATGCATTTTCTTTGCAGCAAAAGAACAACGCGATACAACAACAACTACTTGAGTCCGTCCATTTACATTGTAATCAAGTATATTATTGTAGCTATTATATTAAGAGAAGTTCATAAGTTCAGGCACTGTCATGTTCGGCTCGAAGTTACGCTCCTGGATGGAGAATCACATTGTGCGGCCAAGAAAGAAGGGCAACAAGCATAAAAATGGCACGACGGCAGCGGGCGCCAGTGGCAGCGGCGGCGGCGGCGGCGGCGGCGGCAGTCAGGAGGCCAACTATGTCTTGGGCAAGAAATCAGCGACTTTGCAACATAACGGCAATATTAAAGTAACAACAATGCCCTTAAGTCCAGTGCTGGGTGTACAGAATCCGGCCGGACATGGTGTCATATCGAGTCCAGTGCGTCGGCGTGAAGTATCGCCGATTCAGTGTCATGTAAGTAGGCGTGCCATGTAAGTAGACATATATCAATAATCGGTTTCGCTTTGCTTGGCATTTGGCAGACGCCCAGTCGCTATGGCTGGCAGTCGCCCGACCAAGACGCAATCACATCGCCCAAGTCCGACAATTTGCTTTATGTCGCGCCAAACTATCAGCACCAGCAGCGTCAACGCCAACATTATCAGTCGTCGCAGCACCAGCAGCAGCAGCAGCAGCAGCATCATTTGAGCGTGCAAACGGCCCCGAACAGCAAGAGCAACTCCAGCGCCGAAAAGTCGCCCGCACAAGTCAATTGTTCCTCGTCGTCGATCTCGTCGCTCTCTTGGTCTACCGGCTCGAAGGAGCCATCCACTCAATCGAACGGCAAGCGGGAGCAACTGAAAGTCGACATGGAGCCAACATTGAGCGTACTGTACGACTACAACAACACTCAAATGACGGACTACAATGTCGTCGAGTCGGATGATACGAATGCGGTGCACTATGAGGAGGTCGGCACGTTGCTCCGTCGCGATGTGGAGTCACTCAAGCCCAGTAACAACTTTGTCGCCTATCAACGACCACACTCGGAGAACTTCACAGCGTACGTTGGCAGCAACGGCAATATAGGCAGGGATGAGCGCGAGTGCGGTGAGGGGGGCGCGGCACGTTATGGTCGTCTGTTGCCCTCACGTTTGCCGCCCAATGCATGTGACTCCGTGGAGAGTTTGCATGTGAAGAGCGAGTGCTTAGCAGCGCCTACGAACGTGGCAGCCAGTCGCCTACGTGGCTTGCGTAGCGGCGCTCCCGGCGGCGGTGGCGGTGGTGCTGCTCCTGTGTCTAATATGCAAGGGCATGGCCAAGCGGCGCGGGCAATGGCAATGGGTGTGGGCGTTGCGCCACCGCATAGTCTCTCATCGCCGGAGAGCGCCTACTCGACGGGCTATTCGACCGAGGGCGGCACATCGCCGGGCACGGCCAACTACAATCCGCCGGAATATTATATAAACATGCGCACCGGAACACATTACTACTTTCCGCCGAAGAGCGTCAACTCGCTGGCCATCGAAGCGCAACGCTATAAGTTCGGTCTCAATCGCATCGAGGAAATGTCGCCAATGGACGACACTTTGGTAAGCCACACATTTTTTACAAAGCTAAATGCATTTTCATTACTTCGTTTTCAACACTCCCATAGCCAAAAGCGATGTTCGGCAATGCGGCCTGCAACCAGCTGAGAGCCAACGACTTGTTTGAGTCGAAGCCAAGTGCTTTGGCCTTGTGCAACAATGCCAGCCAGGAAGCTGTCACACACAAACTCTTCGAATGTAAGTAAGACTCACGCACACAGCGCAACTAATATATGCAAAAACACGCCACTTGCAGCGCCCTCTCCACGTCAACGTTGCCGCATACGTACGAATCCCTGGTATTCGAACAGTGAGGCCAATGCGCAGCACCTTGCGCCAAGTTTCGCCAACGTCACCGCGACAGGTGGTGCATGCAACATGCGCA
Source organism: Phortica magna (assembly GCA_037044515.1). Classification (NCBI taxonomy): domain Eukaryota; kingdom Metazoa; phylum Arthropoda; class Insecta; order Diptera; family Drosophilidae; genus Phortica; species Phortica magna. The sequence goes on along the minus strand of JBAMBP010001013.1, from coordinate 43,067 downwards.
TGGAGTTTGATGCCACAAGCACAACATCCACGACATCCTCGGGCATTAAGTCGTGTCATGAGTTGGCAGCGAATGGGGAGAAACACAGGTGAGTTTTTTTACCTTCAGAACAATGGGCCAAGTGCACATTCAAACACTCAACGACATAATTGACACTCACTTGGCAGCAGGCACACCGGCAAACTGACGTCGTCTGTTGCAACAACAACAGCAACGGCAACAACAACAGGAACAGCAATAGCCACAGTAGCATATGAGTCTTCGGAGAGCACTTCGTCATTGACTGAAGTGGAAAATGGCGGCGCGCCCGTGAAGTCTTGTTCGTCGCACACCATTAAGCGCAAGCACTTGAACTCATCGCCGCAGCTGCGTCGCGCGTGCGACAGCAGCAGCTTCGACGCCTGGACGCCGGGCGAGAGCGTCGACGTTGGCGACTGCGCCGGCAGAGCTAATCAAAGCTTGGAAGCGGCATTTGTGAGCGACGACGAAGCAACGCTCAATGAAATGATTGGCAAGTTCGATGAGAGTTATATTTACGAGAAAGAGACAGACATACTGAGGTATGTACCTAAATGCATTTGCATTTATTAACCACAAGCGCTTAGAGTAGCTCAACATTTTGCAGCAGCGATTCCGATCCGACAGATTGCGCTTCCGAGCTGGACACGGGTCAAGATGCGGGCGACGAGTGCGACACGGATGAGCTGCTCGACATTGACTTCATTGACACATCATCGATGCAGGAAGTGCTGTTGGACAAGCATGATCTGCCACGAAATTTGGGCAATTGTTATTACTACAATACAAACACGAGTCCAACGCGCTGCGCACGCCAGAGTTTCGAGCGCAAATCGTCGATGCGTTCGCGGCGCAGCTCACGCAGCTTTCGGCTGCAGCAGGACGCGGCCGGAAACGCGATGCTCGTCAACAGCGCCAATGCGGCCTCACAGCGACGCCGCAAACGTTTTCTCAAAACGCGGAAGAAGAGCGTCGAGAATCGCGAGAAGGTGCCGGCATCGCCCTTGCCGCAGCGCATACGTGAGTCGCGAAGCGTGGGCGGCACGCCTGTCTGTCTGCGACGCAAGCATTTAACGGCACAGGAGCGGTAAAAGATTTGTTTGTTGTTGTGATTGAGTGTGTATTTGATGCAATCTAACTATCTTTTATAGCATCTACAAGACATCGCCGCTGTCGAACCGTTCCAACTCTTTGGTATTTACGGCCACCAGTGAGAGGTCGTGCTTGGCCATAGCCGAGAGCGAGAAGGCTCTGGTGAAAGCCGACTTGGAGGCGGACATGAAGTATCGTCAGTTGATAATGGAGGCCGAATCGCTGTTGGAGTCCATGAAGAACAGTTTGCAAAGGTTGTATTGAGTTTGAATGTAATTTAAGTATTTCTGATTTCAAGAATCTTTCAGCATACCACGCGATACGCCCGTGGCAAGTCCACGGCGTCTGAATCCGCTGGCAAATAAACGCGTTGAAATGCTCAAGCACAGTGAAGTGGAAACGAAGAAGCAATTGCCACGTGCCAGCACAAGTGAACGTGACACGCCCGAACACGAATTGGCTGCGGCCATAAACAAGCGCATTGAAATGCTGAAATTGGAGACCGCCTCGGCGCCGAACAGCCCGAAAATGAGCCGATGCAGTCCACGCAAGACGCACCTAACGAACTTCATCAATCAGAATACGCCGCCGGAGATGCCGCCACGTAAGCCGAGCACGAACGGCGCTGAGCACTGCAAGGCGCCACAATCGCTACAGTTGCAGCTGAATGGACGCCGCTTGCAGCAAAGTCCGCAAGCAACTCGACGCCAAGACTCACCAAAGCGCAACGCGCAGTGGCATAATGCCAATTACAATCTGAGTGATTCGGACCAGGAGTGCATTGCCGTGGTGCGTCAGAGCAACGAGGATCTGGTCAATCATAATTTTCTGACCGAACAACAACAACAACAGCAGCAAACGGCAACCACGGCTGAGCTGTTGTACAACAAGGCCGATTACAATAATCGAAATGTTACGGTCCCGCATCAAGCATACGCCTATTGTCCCCACAGTGAGCCATTGAAGCGGAAAATCTATCGTGGCAGTTCGACATTCGAGCGCATCAAAAAGAATTTCGATATGGCGCTGGGTACGTATTTTTTAGGTTGCTAAGATAAGTGCTTGCAAACAGATACTTATTTCATTAAAATTGAAACGCCCCAAACAGAAATACCAAAGCAGAGCAAAACCGCGGGCCTTTCCAGTGAGCGTCAGCAAATCAAGCTATCGACGTCTGCCAAAAATTCAATCAATGATATGTCAGCGTATGGCCCGCCGGAAACGGATGAATTCCTCAAAAATAACAAAAAACAACAGGTATTGCTGAGCACTATTGTTGATTTGAAGCGCTCACTTGAGTACCAGAGCTATGAATTGAGTGGTTTGAATGGCGATTAGATACTATGAACAAGTTTGAATGAACCTTATCTTAAACAAAAAAAACATACTAAAGCAAGAAAAACTTATATTGAGATGCAAACAAAATGGACTGAATGGAATCAACTAAGCATATTTGTGAAACGGTATATATTTGCACATATATATTTGCGACTCCGAACCCCAAACACACATGTGAATTTGACGTTTCTATAATACATATATATACACTTATATACAACAACAATTATTAACATACATGCAACAAGTTATAAAGGAAGCACTGAAAATAGTTAAGTGAAGACATATTAATGATTACAACTTCTATACAAAAATTTCACTGAAAGAAATAATGTCTTAACAATTATTCCCCACATTTGATTGAGAAAGCCTTTGATATGTTATGCTATATGTCTAATGAAGGATTTGCCATTGGAGATTTTAGGCCAATTAATTGTTGAGCACTAGACTGCCGTATGTTAACATATGTTGTGATAGAATTGCAGTTCAACAAATTGTTGAGCTTAAATGGGCAAATGAACAGATCTTATTAGAATGTGGACTGCAACTCTACTAAAAACTCTACAGTAGACACTTAGTTAAAGGCTCGTTCACAGATTATGTAAACTAAAGTCTTGAGTTTTTAGACAACTCAATTCGTAATCATAAAATTGCTGAAGACACTTATTATAACGAATTTTTTTCGCCACTATTCTTAACCATGACTGTCAACATAGAGGATTTTTATCTACTATAACTTGCATTCCTATTACCTAGGATATTTCTATGTTACAGAGAAATGCAGCCAACATAGATTCTAGCATGGCCATTTTTTTATCAGAATGCTAGACTGCCGTATGTGACGTGTCGCATTATGTAACATAGGAGTATATCAAGCTAGAAATTGTGAAAACGAACATCCTTTGTTGACTTTATATATTATATGTAAATGTTGCTTAGTTTGTGAACGTCCTTAATAGATTTTTGATTGTTTTGGTTGCCAAGAATTTCAGTTGTGTTAACTTATTTTTACGAGTCTTAGTCAGGCATTAAGTTAAATTAAGAAGCTCAAGATTGTGCTAAAATATGCTAAGTTATTTGATCATTTTTATAAGTTTCACATTGATCAATTGCTAAAACATTCCTCATTCGAAAGTCGGATGTTTATGCGAAGTATAACACTTATTATAACTATAAAGTGCAAGCTGAGTTTATCACCATCTGTAGTTCATTTCCAGTACATGGTCTCTAACCTAAGCATATCCTTACTATATTCTATATTAGTCTAACCGAAATCATTAGCTGTTAGTTTATGAAAAAAAAACCAAACAAGTATTCAAAATGTGCAAAATTTGGTTTTGTATCGAGTAATTAATTATCGTATAAGCAAGAAGTTTTGCAAACTATTCAAATCATTGGTAAACCAATTAAAATCTGAAACTTAGCCAAAAAAAAATATCCATTTAGTGCAATTTGTTCAATATTTTATTTAGTTTTTAAAACCCCTAAAAGTTAGTAAAAAATTGTTTTGTTTAATGTTTGCTAAGTTTAGTAGAAAAGTAGTATTTTCAATATGTTTATAACATTAAAAAAACAAATCGGAAATCAATTAAACACAAAATGATCTCATTTAAGTAAAAAAATGTTGCCAAGAGCATCGATTTTGTTTTTATTGTTTTATCCAATATTTTCATTTCAAATCGGTGCATAGAATTATAGTAACATGCAGATCCATTTAAAATTACATACATAAATATTTGACATATGCATAAAATATAATGTAAACGGCAAATGTAACGTGATAATATAGTAAAAACCCCTCCCCCAAAAAAGGTGTGAATTCATTAAAAATAATAAAAAATCTAAATCTTAAAAAAAAATCAGTTGTCTTTAGTTGTAAAATATAAGTAGCTTTGAATATTATATATTTTGTTGTAGTATTTCTGGTTTTGTTGTTATTGTTGTTTTATTTAATTATTTAATTAATAGCGACACAATTATTTAGTCAAGTTCATTCACGTGTTCTTTTCGTTTGGTTAACTTGTAGTTTCACATATTTTTTCAGCTTTTATGGTGATCTATTTTGCGCACACAGAGAACATTTTAGATTTTAAATTTATTAAAAGGCATTAATTAACCTGTCGTCGTCCCGTTCTCGGATTACGTCAAAGCTGATGTTTAAAACATGTGACGTCCAAATGAGAAGGGCCGACGTTTGACCAGACGCCACGCAACGAGACCAGACTGACAGAGACCCACGACAACTAGTCGAACAAGCGCAGTTGGGCAGACAGCCAATCGGACAGACAGGCAGACACAAAGAGATTAAGTCGTTCGAATGTGGAAATGGAAAGTTTCTGATGAACAAAACCTTTCCATTAATTTCCGTCAAACAAGTTGCGTCAATGCAAATCAGTAGTGAAGTGCGCATTCAATTGTGCTAATTTAGATTATCAGTGTCTTTGACTTTATTTTAGAACGCATTTGAATTTGGTTTCGAGCGTTGAATTATTTCGATCTCATTATTAGCTATTGAACTTTTTTGCATAACTTCAAGTGCAAAATGATTTCTTATTAAAAATATCATATATTTTAAATTTTTCTAAGAAATTAACACTTAACGTGTTTAACATTTGAACTGTCAAGTTTAAATAAAATGAATGAATATTCAAATTAGATACTTTTAATTTTGTATATTTGACCATTTGTTTTATAATTAATGAAAGATAAATAGAACAATTATGTTTTTTTTTTGGTAATGAAAAACTCGAACTTCTATAGTACTTGAATAGTATTTTGAGCCACTAGTTATGTATCTTGTATCTTGTAGTTGAGTTTTGACTTTTTCTGCGACCTATGACAATCCAAAAAGAGCTTTGCAACATGTGACTGAAACTATTTATTATACAAACATAAACAAAAAGAACTCATCAATAAAGTACCAATTTTTATATTGTAATAAAAAATAAAAATAAAACAAATCAAAGTGTGATATTCTTCTTTATCGACTGATGACTGTTGACGTCAGTAGCTGAAATGATGAAAATTCGAATAAAATGGAAATCATGTATATCTTCATGTTCGTATGTATGCAAAAACGCGTGGCAGATTCGTTGATATGCTTGACAGAAGTTACATAAAAGTTGAAAAAAATCAACACTTGTTTTTTATGTAAAGAATGAAAATATCATCAGACAAATGTCGACGTCGCACGTTAAGGCACAATTATGAAAAGAGTTCTCGGGTTTTGAATACAAATTTAATTTAAAATACAAATACACGTGTGTGTTTTAAAATAAAACAGAATTCGCGTGTTATGAAAATACGCATGATAGTTTTATTGATTTGAGATTATTTTGGGACGAAGACGAGAAAAAACATGGTGATTTTTTAAAAGACATTTCAATTGTGTCCAATACTATAATTTTTCATAAGATTATTAATTAAACTTTTAATGTGTATTAAATGCACAATTGATTATTTCAGCTGTCAAACAGACGCCACCTGCTAACATCAAAATCAATGTTAAAGTTGCAAAAATGGACATAATGGCATGCTGTTAAGGGGCCGTTCAGGGGGATTCGAACAACGCGTTGCGTTACATTGTTTTTTCAGTAAAATAAAATACTAGGGAATTAAAATCGCTCAAGTTGTCTCAGGGTATATAAAGTTTGCTTGAGAGCCAAAGTAAACTACGCATGGGAGGGGAATAAGAGCCTACAAAATATAAATATTCTTGGTTTGGATGGCAAAAGAAGTCGATCTAGCCATGCCCACCAAAAATCATCCAAAGTTGCGTTCCGAAGTACTTGAACGGCCCCTAATTCGTGTGAAATCTGTTTTTGATTCACAGCAAATTGTAATTTTTACATAATTTGCTGACGCGTCGACACAGGATGGCGCCTTGCTTAGATTTTAAATGACGCGACATGAAACGAGCCCCATTTTATTTTTTAAAGTGAGGAAAAACAGACAACTCAGACATTTGTTGAATATGCTAGTTAAAAGGGGGGTGTGTCGGTGTATTTTGATACAATGAGCGTAAGCAAGAGAGGAACATCACTTGACCACTTGTTTTTAAAACACAACGTCAAAGCTTTAGATACATATATATGTATACTTGAAACGCTTAAGCGTGAGCATACGAAGTTGGTTTTTTACTTACATTTGTTGACTAAGCGTTGTGAAATGCTACAGAAGTGCAGGCGGTACGAAGAATTGCTGCCGCAGTCGCAGTCGCAGTCGCAATCACAGCAGCTTTCAATTTCAGTTGAGTTGAGACGTTTTGCTAAAAACCTTAAGAAACAACGTGTTAAAAGCTTTTGCCTCATTGTTGTTGTTTATTGCTGACAGCGCATTCGTTAACATCTTCGCTGTTGTTGCTGTTGTTGCTATTGTTGTTTTTGTTACCTTTTGACTGTTGGTCATAAAATGTTACTTTAGCTGTCGCTGTCGCTGTTGCTGTCACTGTTACTCAGCTTTTCTGCTCATTTTTTGTCGCAGTTATTTTTATTTCGTTGCTTCTCTGCTGATTTGTTTTTTTTTGTATTTTGTTTCACGTGAAGGTCACAAACGTGTGGCCTACGGTTTCGTTGTTGTTTGGTTTGTTGGTTTCTGGCGGGTGCAGAGTGTACGTTAACAGGTGCGAAGGGGTATGTTTTTGTGTATGTTTTTGTCGTTATGAAACTAGTCCAATGACTCGAAGCGAACAATTTGTTGTTGTAGTTGTTTTGTTGTAATTCGGTTTTGATTTTTCTGCGTTTTAGCTAAGCTGTCATTGCTTTAATGTTAGCTTTTTTGGTGTAAAAGCAGACTTGCATATGTGTGTCTGTGTATGTATTGTATGTTAATAGTGTTCTGTAAATAATTAAGTACATAGCAAGTACATGACCAAAACCAAAAAAACATTTAAAAAAAGCTGACCCTTGGACTGCCAACACGCATGCGTGCATTAGAAGCAGCGAGTGATCAACGTCGCGGCCCCCAAAGTTCGACAGAATTGTACGTGCTTGCGGTGTTTTGTTTTTCTTGTTATTGTTGTTGTTGTGTTCGCAGCGAATTAAATTGGCCACTGATTCAAAACCGCGTCCAAAATACACATACTTGGCTGACAATTCTGATGATTTCGGAATTGAACATTGAAATGAAATCAAAGCAAACTGTAAAACAACAGAAACAACAACAATGAATGCAGCGTTAAAGGCTTAAGGCATTTATAGGTTTTATTAATGTTCTAAAGAACAATAAAAAACAATACTTAAGCAATTCATTGTCATCTTGAAACAGTTTTAATGAAATCAAAAACAATTCACAAATAACTTCCTTCGCCGAAATTGCGAAAATATTCCCTTACTGAATGTATTTTAAACTTCATCAGAGATTTCAATCGTTTATGCGAAAATATTACATTCGCAGAAATATTGTGAAATTGACTGCAAAACAAAACTGCAAAAAAATAATAACCAGTAAGGAATTGCAGGCGAGATTACACGACTTCGAAACACCCTGTACCTTCAATTTGTAACAGTTGTTATAGGGCGTAATCACGCCCACATTTCAATTGAAACAGATTTCATTTCCATTCAATATCCAATATTCCAATATATTATTACTCTTCTAGATCAATTGGTTCCAGAGACATAACGTTCAGTCCAAATTTGGATTTCCTATTTCAAAAGAACAGAGAATGTACGACTTTAGTATTTTAGTACCCGAGGTAGCTTCAGCTATTTCGGCTCACCCCAAATCCAAGACGCGGAGGCGCCTGCGAAGGAATTTTGGTTCTACATATTATTGTATCCGAGATTGACGCGTTCATACAGACGGACAGATGGAGATGGCTAAATCAGTTTCTCTTTCGACACTGATCAAGAATATATATACTTTATAGGGTCTGCCCCGCTTTTTTAGGTGTTTCATACATCTTCATACATGCGCACAAACTGATATACCCTTGTTCCATAAGGTACTGGCAGAGTTTGATTAGTGACGCAATTTGCAAGCTCAGCATTCAATTCAGATACTCACTTACTTCACATATGTACAAGCAAACATATGTATGTAAATATGTACGTCATTATGTGGAATAGAAGATATCATGAGGTTAAAGCCCCCTCTTATCAAGACATGTAACGGCCTGACCACAATCATGTCTACAGACCTTTTTTCTGTTTCGGATACAATGAGAATAATTTTTAACAGGTATATCTTGGCTACTTTTCCATCCCATATTGGCATGCCATGATATTCACTAGTGATTTATAGCAACTTTTTGGTTGGCTGATGGACAATCTGTCACTTTGATCGATTATAAGACTCATAAGTATAGTAAGACAAAAAATATAGAAGATACAAAGGTTGAAATAAACAAGTTATTTTCGCCATCAGTCGAATTCAGATCATAGAAATCCACAATTTCGGCATAGATACAAATGCCCTATCATGCTGAGTTTGCAACTTTGAGCAGCGCGTCGCGTGTACGTCAGAGGCACATCAGTAGTCTTTGCTAATTAAGGTTCTTCTGCTTAACTGTTACGAAAATAACTTAATTGAAATAAACAAATTCGCAGCTTAGCAAAATGATGATTCAGAAACAAAACAGTTTCGGGTTTTCCACATTTGGGCAACACTTCTGTTCACGCTTAGTAAAATTTCATCAATTACTCACGAATCCGCCTTTTGTTTTTGCCCATCCACATTTCTGTAAGGCGCACTTTCAGTTAAGTGCGAACGATGAGTGCAAAAGATCACAGATTTCGTGCGAAGTCACAAGATACAGATACATATGCTGACCCAGACACAGTTGTACAATGAAACACGGAATTGCGCTTGAGGATATCCTTTGCACTTGTGTTGTACGGCTACGACATGGTTCAAAAAAGTAGGAAACCTCATCTGACACTAAAATTTAATGATGTACGCGAAATAGATCTCAAACAGGTATTTAGTGTTGTTGTTGTCGTTGTTTAAAATTTCATGCCAAGTAGTAAGAAAAAACAGACACGCACACTCAGACAAACTGGTACACACGCATGCGTAAACGAATGTACGACAGTGCGCTGTGTACAATACTATTCGCCAGAAAGAGAGGCAGCGAGCATGTGAGTGAGTGCGTGCAAGAGTGCGAGAGCGGCACAGGCTCAACATCTTGTACAGTCGGCATGTGTAAATGCGAAGAATGTTCGTGAATGAATATCTTTTGCATGATTTAGCGTTTTATAGTGGAAAATAGAGATTGTTGTTGTTGTTGTTGTTGTTGTTTTTTTCGACTTCTCACCGCTTCGTCTCAAATTGTGGAATTTCGGGTTTTCGGACTTTGTACTCATTGCGCATGTGTGTGTTTATTAACCATGAACTAATCTGTGGCCGCCAAAGAGTACAAGCCAACTTTGTACCAACGCCCCGTCTGTTAAATGTATGCATGTACATACATACATGTGTGTGTATGTATATATTTTTACGTGCTATTTACGGCATATTTGCTAATTTTGTTCTTTAAGTTGCGTTCGTTTTTAAATTACCGCCAGACATCTCTTCTGCGCAACAAGAACAAGCTCACTTGGTTGCCAATTAAGTCGCATCAAGTCAAGTTGATACAGTCCGAACCGATCTGATCCGATGCGGAATTCTCGTTTTAGCGCAAGTCTATATTGAGCGAGCGTGTATGCCGTATGGAAAATAACATTTTTACGCCCGTTTTGGTTAACTTCGCTGACAGCTTTGCCTATCACATACTGATGATGATGACGTTATACATTTGTATGTACGTGTGTATGCGTGTGTGTCTCGGGCGTATTTCGATACGCATACAGAACAGTTCTGATCCAATTGGTGTGCCTCATAAGTCATAAAGCGTTCAAAATCATTCATAGTACAAACGCCTAACCAAATATAATTTTTTTTTTTGGTTTGGCAGCAGGAAATATTTAAACTTGAAACGACATTGTCAAAACTTTGGCACACTTGCGTCGTCGAGCCAAATCGAACGACGGACGGGCGGACGGACGGACGGACTGACTGACAGCCTGATTAACTTAGCGATACTTGAACGTGTGGCGAGCGTGCGACTTGAATTTTATGCGAATGTGTTCGCCACCCTTCCTGTACCCCTTTCTAAAACATTGATTGTATTTGATTATAAAATTATATATACATTTTTTTAACGATTAATTTATAAACGTATGAGAAGACTTCCGCTTTGATTTCGCCTCAAGAGCCAAAAGCAAGTTTCTTCGTCGTTCGTTGGGTCAAAACTGTCGGAAGTGTTTGACGGCTTTAACTAAACACTTAATAATGAAAAGAATAATATTTCAAAACAAGACAAAACGAAATATAAAAACATTTTTGGTTAAAAAAACTTTATTTTTTGGCCTTTTGTTTATGCTTCGATTTTCAAACAAGTAAACGTTTTTGAAGATAAAAATAAGCTCCTTTATTGCGCTGAATTTAACTGAAAGGACTCTGGATTAAATAAAGTGAGGTACTTTAGGGAGCTTATTGTTTTGTTTTATTATGTTTTAATTGATCTGGCCGAGGGATAGTCTACAAACTTGTCAGTTGCAAACCACCGTTAGCCTTGCTCTTGATTTGTTTTAATTACATTTGAAACGAAGATTTGTTTTGAAATTGTTTGAAATTTTAAGGAATAAATAAATTAATTAAATCAAAATTAATTCAAGAATCGATAATTCGTTTTCCAAACAATTATTAACTTATAATTTGTATATTAATAAAAAAGTAAGGCATACGGCCAAAATTCATGTACGCTAGTGTAAAATGCAAATTCGGAATTTGCAACTTTTAAGGACAGACGACAGAAAAGAGCGCAGATTTTTGTTACCAAAACTGGGATAATTTGAAAGAATTTAATGATATTCCTTTTTTTATTCATAAGTGTAGATTGATGATGAAGCTTACTCGTGTAACTTCTATAATTATTATTATTAAAATTGGGATAAATTTCACGCTGACCTGTTCCACGGCGTTAAACGATATTGTTGAACCCATGAGTTATTCAATGAGTTGTTGAATGTTTCTCATTTCGTTCTTAAGGTTCGTTGCACGTACTTAAAAAGTCAGTTGACATCACAATTGCTTCAAATGATGACCTGTAAAGACTTGTTGAAAACACGTGCTAATTTATGGTTTATGTTAAGAAAGGCGAAGTGTAATATGAAATAATTACATGCTTACATACTTACTGAAAAACATGTTAAAAACAATGACTTAAGGTTATGAAACACGCTTGACGTGAAAACAGTTTTAGATCAATATGAAGATTGAATTATCGATGTCAAAATATACGTATGATGATGATAAGTATGATAACAAAAGCAAGTTTGACTTTATAAGCAGAATCTTGAATAATTTGTCACGCACAAATTCTTTCCAGCTGAAAGTTTGGCCTTCTGTTGAAAAGCAAAAACATACAAAAGGTCAAAAAGTAAGCATCCGAAGCTTTGTTTTTGTTATTCATCTGAACGAGAACTATGAGTGTACAAAAACAACACGTTCCATGTGAAACACGTGCCGTATCTCTTTACGTTGACAAGACACTTTGGGCATATTCGTTTTGTAATAAGGTTTGCGACGGCCAAGAGGAAGTACTTCGGTTTTATTGGGCTTATAACCTCTAGATCAACTCGACGATTCAAGCGATGATCATCTTTCTCACTTTTTAAATATTCTTCTTCTTTTTCAGTTACAAAGAAAGTCGTATTATACCTTCAGACGGTTTATTTAGAAAGATCGTTGTTAGGTCGCTTGTCTCACTTGAATTAGCGAGTAAAATAGTATTTGATATATTCTGAAACTTCGAATTTGGCAGCGTATTCGAATACCATGAAGCCTTAATTTTTAAACTTATTTTAATATCATGCTGCAATAATTCACTTTGCAAATGGGTTGCTAATTTTGGACATAATCAATGATGCAAGTCAACAGAAAGTGCTTGAGACATAAAACGCGAACAAGGTTTTTCCGAATAGAGTTCAATAAACGGAAATGAAAGAGAACTTTTGTCTTAAATCATAAGCGAAGTGCTTCCGGTTTCATCTGCTCAGGTACAAAAAAAAAAAGAAAAAACAAGTTCTTCAACACTTTGGCAAGACAATCAAATTGTTTATGTCACGGGTTAAGGTTAAAAAAAAGTAGAAAACAATAAAAACAAAAACAAATATTTCTGTGTCATTTTCAAAGACGTTTTTAATACAATTTTCATTTCCGCCTAAACAAACTCAAATTATTCGCCCAAACAAGTTTCAATTTGCTAACTGAAAAAACAAGAAACAACTAAACAAAATAATAATAGAATCAATTTCTTGATGTCGCAACTAACTTGAACTATTATGTGATCATCAAAAAAATCTAATTAATTTGTTTAGTAAATCATTGCGGAAGCCTTTCAAAGGCGTCGAGCAAATTGTTTCGAGTTACTTTTTGCTAACCAACACTTCATCACTGCTGGAACCAAACATAAATTCGCAGAAAGAGAGAGGGGGGAAGCTTTCTAAAGCAACGAACTGAAACCAAAGCAACGCAAGACGTTCAGGAATGTTATTAAGTTCAAAACATATGCGTAATGCTTAAAATATCTGAAGTACATTTTGCATTTGTTAAACACGAATGAAGTTCATGGCTGCTTTGCATTTGTTTACTTTTCGCTCGCGAAGATGACCGACAAAACTTAACTTTACTGAAGTCTTCTTGCCACAACTGTCAAATATTTTGCCAATAATGAAAAATGCTATCAAAAATGTACTTATTATATTTTTTATTGCTTTCATTCGCTCGCTTGGGGCGTTTACCAGTCGCGCCACCAAATACGTCAATACATTTGAAATTCAGAACTAATCGAATGCGTCTGGGCGTCTGGGGGTGCAGACGTCAGCCGTTGATATTGAAACACTTGAGGAAAGTTTTTGCTTTTTACTACTTTTTTATTGTTGGGCCTATCAGGTGTTTGCAGCATTTTTCATTTAAATTCATTTTGGATTTAATCTTCATTGTCGTCCAGAAATACTTCTCAGTATTTTTGCTAATTTCATTTCAGTTTATTTCCTCCTAATTAACAAGTTTCTCTATAATAAATATATATATATGTATATACATAATTTTTTGCACCTGTTTGGCGTTGCTGATTTATAATCAATACCAAGGGCGTAGCCAGGGGGAGAGCGTTGGGGCACGGCCCCCACTTTCAACACATCTTCGAAACGTCGAATACTTATGTCAAAGTTGCATAGAAAATTGACGAGGCCCTCCTCTACATTACAACTTCGATAAATCCAATACTTGAATAAGTTCTAGTTTATGCAAAAACTCTACGCAAAATATGACTTTGCGCAGTGAAAGCTAAGAAAGCTGAGAGGAAAGGTGTATGGATACTTGACAGTGTTCCTCGGTTAGCTCGGGAAGGTAATCTTATTTTTGTGTCGTAATTTGGCATGTTTGAAAGTGTTCGTCCTTTAATGCAGCGACAAAAAACCCATTTAGCCCAATCGGTTTCAATGGCAATGAAAACAGTCCAGAGGGCACAGCTGTCTCTGAAGAGAAATTACTGATTCCTTTAATGATTTTGATATTGTTAAGAGAGTTGTTGTACTTTTAACTGATTTATTTAAAGTTGCCATTGAATTGGCCAATGGCCAAAATTTAATAACACTGTTCCAACGATAGGCGAAGAGGAAAGTACAGAGTCAAAACAAACCACGATGCCTGAATCAATTGATTTCTAATAAAAGGTTTTCGAAAAGTTTTCCAAGAATCGGTAGAATCGGTTTATAGACAAAAGTATGAATGGGAAATATGTGTTTCCTAAGAAATGTAGTTAGTTGGACTTGATGCTATTTTCCATGAAAAATATCGATACTTCTTCTGGTCATTCGATATTGGGCACCCTTTGTGAAAAGTTAGCTACGCCCTTGATCAGTACTATCTTATTTTCACTTTTGGCCTTTGCACCGCACGCGCGATATTAAATTTATTATCATAGGAAGGAAAATAAAACCAAAAAAATTAAAAATACCAAACAAATAATAAATAAATAATGTTATCTGCTCGTCGCTTGGCATTCATTGGAAACCAATGAACACAAGAAAAAGGGAGACGGAAAAAAGAAAGCACTTTCGAGCGGGTTATATAACATGATAAGTATATAATATTCTTTTTGAATCATAATGCAAGCAGTGTCGGTTGGAGGGATCATCGAATCGAGTGATCATGGGGATACAAATACCTTCGCACTAAGTATGGCTTGGAACGTCACCAAGCCTTCTTTCGAACCCTAATCTTTAAGCCAGTCTGGCCCATAATTTAAACTTGAAGTGCTTTTGGATTATAGCCACAATATCCAATGGAGACTTGATTGTAGCTTTTACTTAAATAATTCAATACAAATTGGAATTAAAATGATTTTTCATTAATTGATCTTTGATCTCGGCTTATGGTGATTATATTCTAAGCTGAGTAGAATAAAAAGAGTTCGAAAGATACTTTTTAACTTGTTATTCAAATTACACCTGTACCAATTCCAAAAACTCAATTATGTGTCTACCAATTGATCCATTTTAGTAAAGCCTACTTTAATGTGGATTTACTTCCGCACTGTTGAAATTCACTGTTGTTGCTTCACATTGACCAATCGTTCTTCAATATTTAAACACAAATTCGCTTATCAAAATGTGACAGTAATTGTCAAACAAGCGAACATGTAAACTGAAAAGTAAAGTCCATTCAATTGAAAGAAAAAACATGCCTTTGATTATTTAAATAAATGTATTTATTATAAATAATTCTCATTCATTTCATAGTATACAATATACAGATTGTTCTCGAATTACGCCAAACACTTTTCTTAACCAATTTTTCATTATATTAAATTTTAAATTTCATTTTATTTTTGCTCGTTACTCTTTTTGTTATTTATGCTTTGCTTAACAAAAGGCTATACAAAAAAAACAAATTACTCTTTCGTTTTGTATCTTTCACCGAACGCGCGCACAAATTCCAAAGTCACAACGCATTCAATGCGTGCGCCTTGAATCCGTTTGCTGAATTAATTTTATTTATTTATTTGCATATTTCTAGTTTGTTTTTTTCTTTTTACTTGTGCTATGTGTTATACAGTTTAAATTTGGATCTGTTGCATGTATAATTGAGTTAACTAAAGGAAATAAAAGCGAAAAGTCGCAAAATCTTTGCACAACATGGTACTTGACTAAGAAATTTGATTTCTTGCACTTTGTTTTTTTTTTTTTTTGTTTAATTATCTACACAAATAAACACGGCACTTTTTACAACTAATCAATATAAAGCATTTAAATTGTTTATGAAATACATAATTATCTCAATGACTCTTGTTTTCGTTTTAGTTTTGTTTTGTTTTGAATTACGCTCTGCGAACTGTTTGCTTTGCATGGTTTACATGTATGTATCTTTTGCTTGTTGTTTAGTTATCTCAACTAGTGACATTTTGCATTTAACTGAGCGACAATGAAAGGTACCGAAATGCTTACAGATACAGCATAAGCGGTTTGACCGCCAACAGACTGTCTACCTCGCTTATTGTTTGTCTGAAAGCAATAAAGATGCAATTCAGAGTGTTGAGATAGTTTATGAGCTTGCGTGTGTGTGTGTGTGTGTGTGTGTGTGTGATAGTTAGTTGCATTGCGTTGCAGATAGAGACTTGTGTGACAGAGCCATAAGGAATGCTGTTTTAATATACAATACAATTCAGTACAGTTACAAAAACTGTGCACAATCATCAATTTAAACTAAATTTCACATTCTGCACACTCTGTGTTCTTTCTTTAGCGTATGCGACTTAAACTTTTAACTACGGCTTAGACTATAGGACATAATCATACTACATCCGAATATTTGTTTAAATTTATGTTTTTTCCAATTTTTTCTTAGTTAATTTTGTTTTCTCTTTCAGCTTTGACTTTGACTTTGACTCTGTTTGACTCTGTTTGTTATTGTTTTCTGTTAACTGATGTCTTTGCCGTGTGCTTGGGCGCGTTCGTATTTCGAACACATGTCTTAACGTTACTTCATAACATTTCTTTGTACCCGTCTACCCAAATACACAAGAAATAAGTTCTCTTTTTGCACTTGCGATAAAAATATATATATATATATATATATGTATACATACGTACATATAAAATAAAAACTAACCAATTTAATAGCCCGCCCGACCCCGAAATTATACAACAGTATAGAGTTGAATTGAGTTGGCACCTAAACGGGTCCAATATCACTTTGGTATCTGGCAGTCAAGTAATTGGCTGCTTCTGTCATTTGTTCCAGGCACTGGTACAGTCCATTCAAGTGTCTCCGGCAACGTTTCGCCAGCTCGGTTGCCTTGTCCGCATTCACCGCCTTCGGCTTCTTGCCAGCATTGATTTCGCTGCCGCTGGTTGAACTGTCGCTGCTCTGCGCATGGTCGCTTTTGTTGCCGTCAGACTCGAGACCGGAATCGTTCTCGTTGGAAATATCGCTGTCGGAGTCACTCATGTTGCTCACCGACGCATTCGAGGCCATTGAAGCTGTCGATGTGCGGCGCACATGACCCTTGACCACCGGGCTCGCTTGACGACCGACGTTGCCAGCGACAGCGACTGTGGCAGCGGTAGCGGCTCCATTTGCAATTGACTCAGTCTTGAGCGCCTCCTGGCTGATTTCGACTCCGGCAGCAGCAACTGTTGTTGTTGTTTCAAGTGTCTCCAGCTCATCGGGCTCATCTTGACTGCCCGTCCAGAGCAGATCGTTCTTCAGCGAGTTTAACATGCTGTAAAGGTTGAACAGCTCGGAGGCATTGAGAAATTCATGCACGTTCTTCGAATGCGTTGCGTTGCGTTTGCCGTGCGCATTTGAGCTCTGAGTCAACTGATTGGCGGTTGAGTCTTTGCCAGGTGCGGGTATAATGTCAGTGCTGTCGCCAATCTGAGTGTAAGCAAATGAAACAATGCAAAGAAGCAAATTTGAAATTTAATAAAATTTAATCAGATATAAGATATTGTTCTATTTTATGGGTTGCTGCTTTTTGTGGCTTATGCATGTATATGTGTGCATGTGCTTTAACACCCACCTGTCGATCCATGAGCCTGCATGGCACCAATATGGTGTCGTCCATGATGTTCACAGTTTTCACAAACTTCTCCATCACATTGACGATGCTATCTTTGGAGAATTGCTGCTCATCGTGACGCGCAATGCGGCGGAGGCAGTGTCTGTAAGAGAAGAAACAACATTTTCAGATTAATACTCAATTCCGCATTTGGTTGTTTTGGTTTGAAGATTTTTGCGCATACGAATGCCGTAACCCGTTCCAAGACAATGCTTGGTGATTGGTCACAACGCCAAACAGTTCAGTATTCAAAAATGGAAACGTGTCGTCTTAAAGTCTGCCAAGCCAAGCCGAGCCAATTCGAGTCGAGTCGAGTCGAGTCAAATGAACTTGTCTTGACTCTTCCGCAAAAATGTGCTGATGTTTTTTTCTTTATTCTGTTTTCGCGACACTAAAAGCCAAAAATTTAAACTTGTTACAACACACAGAAGTACAACAACAACAAGCCAAAAAAGAAATCAATACAGTATCGAAATTTTGTGCTAACGTGGCGTATGATAAATATGAAATGATTTTTATGCAAATTCATTGACTTTTTTGCTTTGTCGTCGTCGTCGTCGTCGTTGTCGTTGTCGTTGTCGTTTTGTCGTCTTCACTTTTGCTGCCCCACACCCAACTGGCTGTCAGTCGCGACACATAAGTTGAATTTCAATAAATAGAAACCGAAACCTGTTGCTCATTTTCATATGATTGTTTAGTCTGTCTGCTTTGATGTTGTTGTTGTTGTTGCTGTTGTTGCTGTTGTTGCTGCTGATGTTGAAACTATTCTTTTTGTTGTTTCTCCCTCTCTCTCTCGCTCTGTGTTTTGCCCGCTTGAGCCAAGTTTCAAACAAAGCCTTAAAAAGACTGAAGAAGCCACGCGACGAGTTTTTTGCGACTTCGAGTTTCTATTTATGGCCGCGCACGCAAAAACCGAAGAACCAAAATCACTGGGCTTTTTTGAATTAATGTGCTAAGCGTTTTTGGCAAAGCGTCATGGGGAGGGGACAAGCGTGAAGTGCGCTGTTGTGTCACACGAAACTTGAAAAACTCTTGTCTTTTTTTCGATATAATCGATTTGTTGTTTTCGTTGTATTCAAGTTAATGACTTTTTATGCCACAAAAAAAAAAAAACAAATAAAAAAAAAAGTTCAAAGTACAGAAACGAAATGATGAAACATTAAATTTTGTTGCATTTAAATAATAATAATAATTTTACATATAAATAAACATATATACAAATGTTCTAAAACGCTGTTCACTGCCTCAGCTTCGAGTATCATTTCATAGCTTTTATCGATCAAAGAAGGAAGTCATCATTCAACGGCGTCTTGTTTATACAAACAAAAGCTTCTTAGCACATTGAAGGCTTGTGATACGCCTTGCCTGAGCGTCAACATTATTAGTCAAGTGTGTGCATAAATTATTAGAATTTAATCGCAAATACAAACTTGCAAATGCGAGTGGAAACATTATCTAGCCACACACACACACACACACACTCACACACGAAGGCAACCTGTGCCTGTGAGTGAGTGTGTGTGAACCAAATCGGCTACGGGTCAGTCTTGGTACTTGCCAGCGTCTGGTTCGATAAAGGTGTACTACAAGTGCCTTCTTACGACCGTCTGGCGTACCCCGACACTTCTTCACCTCCCCCGCCCGCAGCACAAACACTTACATTCACCGGCAACGTGAACACGCTCAAATCGTTCTTACATTACATCAATCGGATTTTGATAAATTTAGTCTTGTGCGCATTTTGTTGCTGTGCTTTGCTGCTCAAATGCGTTCTATGAAAATGTATTTCACTTCAATTTAACAAGTTGAACGACGCTGCCCGGCGCCCCGTATGCCCGTCTGTCCGTCTGTCCGCCCGCCCGACCGTTTGTCGTCATCAAGAACAATGCTGACGTTTTGAGAGCCACGTGCCCCGTGCGTGCTCATTGCCTGAACAACCACCCGCCAGCCCGCCTCACCGATCAGCCGCCCAGCGATCGCCCGACTAAATGAACATAATAATACAGAATTAGAACGTTCATGATATCGATGAAAGAAACCGCTGGTCAGAGAGCAAACGTTGTGTGTGCCACAGCCCAGACATAGTGTGTTGAAGTGTGCTTGTGTGTGTGTCAAGGTTTTTTCCGCTGTGTTCAAGTCCACGTTGCAGCCGAGTGCTCATTTATACACATGTATCTGTGGCTGTGGCTGTGGCTGTGCGTACAACAAACTATCTTAACATTATCACACAGCATGTCTCTCGACTACTTGTTTCAAATTAAACTAATTGCTAAACGGCGACATAAGACTGCAACAACAACAAGATATTGAATACATTTAAAAACCGCAAAGCGTATCTTATCACCGCTCTTGTTAAATTGGCAAACTCAAATGAAATTATGATTATTTTTAGCAGCGCGTCGCAAGAAACATTCCAAAGTGTTCAAAGCCAAGGCAACCTTAACCCAGCCGATTTGTTGGCTGTCTGTCTGTCAGTCAGTCAGTCAGTCAGTCAACCAGTCGTCTCAATGTTAAGTTTGCATTTGGCAGCGATAAGTTGAAGATTTCCGTTTTATTTTTATTGTACAATTATAGGAAATTGGCAAAATCAGGTGATAGTCGATGGTTTTGCTTATCAAACGCCTTTCGATTTTGGCCACGCGCCAATGGTTTCATTATTTCGGGATTTCGCTTATGGCCACTTTTCAACACGCTTGTCGACTGTACTGAGAAGCTGACATTGTATGCGATAAGACCGAATGACGCGGCAAGATAATAAAACACAATCATAAAAGATATGACAATGTTCAACCAAGCGGCCAATTATGATCACTTCTGCTCTCCTACAGTAGTCATTTCTACGTATGTATGTGTGTGTATGTGTGTGTGTGTATCTATGTATGTCAGTGACAGTCTTGTATGCTATTATCACTATTGTTCAGAGGCATGTTAATAAATCTTGTTGTTTAAGAATGAAAATGAGCTGTTCTGAACAAGAATTCCGCAATCAGACTGCAAGCGCTCACAATGAATAAAATACTATAAATGGAATGTTATTTGCAGATTATTATTAACAATATTATTCATTGCACAAAGTGTAGCGAATGGAATCGAAAGGAGAGCCGGGAAAGAAGTCTTCAAGCTGACAAAAAGCCGGCAGGGCACAAACAGATAATATTATGTATGAGGCAACGTCAAGTCGAGTCGAGTAAAGTGGTGCTGATGATGATGATGACGTTGTTGCTGAGTCGCGCCACATTTTCAACCAATTGAAATCAAGATTCATTTTGCCACAGCCCGCAATCTCTTCTTTCAACTATCACCATTGCAAAAAAGTTCTCTCTCGCTCTGTCGCTCTCTCTGTTTATTTCGCCGTATGTGTGTACATTACTTTCGAATTTGATGCTGTGTCATTCTTTCGTCGCGATTTTCTGGATAAGCTTTCTATTCGAACACGCCACCACTCAAAAGTTAAGTTATTCACAGTGATCAAGTGCGGTAAATTGTCAAAGAGTTTACGGGACTGGTGTTGCTGCCACAACGTCAGTAACGCCGACGACGGCAACCAGAAGGCGCTCAAATGTCGGACATGCGCAATGCGAATTCAGCATACAACACCAAAAACATCCGACATCCAAAAAACCATTCAATTGAGACCTTTTGTATGACAACAAAACGAAAACAACAAAAACCAAGTACATCACGCGAGCGAAAGGAAAAGAAGCACGAGGGTTGTGGCTCAGCATGAACATATGATAACAACAATGACGCATTTCACCGTTACTTTTCATACGAGCGGGGTTGCAAGGCAAATTAAGAGAAACGTGTGTTTGACAATAAGAGACACGAGAGCAGCACAGCATGCGAGATGCATGTATGCGTTCAGCTGATGATATTCGTATGATTTTTATTCATGCACGCACGGTCGCACTCTCCCCGCTCCCGTTCGCACTCTTTGTCCGTTCTCTGAATATTTTTGTGTGCACATTTGTGTAATTGATGAATGAAATAGCCTGCTGATGCTGCACGCGTAACTGCTGCTCTTCCAACCCGCTCAACGATCCACATATCACAACATAATACACATACGTCTGTTACTGTACTGAACCAACTCGCAGTGTTTGTTTGTATTTGTGTGTTTTGTTATTTTACTTGCGCATAAGCATGATTGTTTGTTGGTTGGTGTAAATATATTTGCAATGTTGAGCAACAAATTTTATTTTGTGTTATTTTTGTTTTTTCAAGCGAATTGACCAATATTTGTACAAGTTTTTTCTCTCGGTTATTTTTCTCACTTTGTTTTTAGCTGGTCTTCTACCACACAATAGCAATACGAAAGTAACTAGCTAGTTTTTTTGCTTTTCGAAATATTATCTATCTTAACAAGGTAAAACCACCAAAACAGACACACAAACACTTCACTACATAAAATCATTGACGGCGACAATCGATGACGTTCAACAATATCTGACAATAATTAATAATGAATCAGAGCCGTGAATTTGTTCAAACTGACTTATAGTTTTTCCCATTTATTTTTGTGATAATGAAAAATGAGTAACACACACGGTAAGAACTATCAAAGTGTTGGCACTTTGTTCACTTATCTTGACGCACAATCAGTGCAAAGAGACGAAGCAACAAAATCAAAGCAAAATTATTGCATAAAGAGTGTCGTCATTGTTTAAAAAATTAACTTTTTCTATAAAACAGTTATTTTTTAAAATAGCTTTACACACATAAGCATAAATTTGGATTTCGCTGCCTAATGTTGAATGCTAAATTGTCAAAACGTTAAAAAACAATGGCATAAGCACAGAAGCAAAGCGAACAGATCGGACAGGGGCGGAGCACGGCCAGGAGGGGGCAGTAAATAGCTGATATATTTACATACATACACAGCCGATTGTGTCATATCGGCGATTTTTTTTTAATTTTGATTTGCACAAGAGCGTAAGCAGGTGAATTTATGTTAATTGAAATTAGAAATATTAAAAAATAAAGGTCGTTTTATTCAAAGTGTACAAATCGTTTTGTCTTCATACCAAAGAATCAAATAAGACTGTCATGAGTAGCATTTTAAAACGTAATTAAATCATTTGTCAAGCAATTTCTTTAAATCGAAATAAATTGTATCGCTCTAACTTTTAGTTGGACGTTGACGACGCCCATTTACAGATACTTTTGGGCAAGCAACGAGTAAATGCGGTACATTCAATTGTCGGTCTGTTTTCGTCTGTCCGGCCGCCTGCTTAAACGCTGGTCCGTCCATTTGTCCACATCGTACGATAAAATCGTTTGTATCTTGAGAATATACATGTACGTCAGCGGCCAAGTGTGTAAGAGAGAGAGAGCAGCAAGGCGTACAACAAATGGAAAGAGCGAGCAAGTTTTTGAACACGAATTGAATGTGTGGCTTTTGTAGTTGTTTTTTATTGTTACTTTTTTTATTTTAGGCCAATGAAAGAGAAAATAAAGTGCACACAATGCTGTCATTTTCAATGGCTACGCAAAAGTAATAATTTATACAAAAAAGCATCTTTTGCATTTGAGTTTCGTCTAATTCAAATTCGCTTGTTTTGGCTAATCGCACGGCGCCTCTTGCTTGAATTGGGGGACAATGGATTTTTTTAAACTTACCGACTAGTCTCCAATTTAGTGAGGTCTGTGTATCCGCTCATATTTGTAGCTTTTGGTATTTTGTACTTTAAATTGGTAATGCTCTTTTCAGAATTTTGATTTGAAATTTTAGTGCACAATTGTTTAATATGTATATATATTTTTTTTTTATACAATTAGCACTTTCACTTTGTCCGGGTCGTTCTTGCTGAATTCTGTTATTTATTTTGTTTCTTTTTTGTCAATTATGCATTATTATGAAATCTGCTGTTTTCGACTCGCGAATTGTGTATAATTATAATTTTTATTTTGATCAACCGTTGTTGCTTTACCGTGCAGATGTAACGCGTTTTGCTTTTTAAATTTTGCAAAAAATAAAATATCTCAAAATATATGTTTTTCGTTTTTGATTTGTTTTAATTTCAGCAGAATTATCTTTTTGAGCTTGCAGTTCGCTCCACACACGCACGCATCCGCACCAAACGAGAGTCGTTTTAAAAATGAGCCCGAAATGTATTATTCACTTTTATTTAAATACTATTTTAACAATTTATCAAATCAGTGTGTTACTTTTTTATTTCGAATTGTTTATATATTTGCAAAATATTCAAAAATCTTCGCCGTCCGTTGATTGAACCTGCTCCGTCGGTTGTTGTTGTTGGTCTGTGCTTGAAACACAAGTGAGCCAAAACCGGCGTCTTTGACGCAAAAGTGTCCACGCAGAGGATATTGTGTTTTATACCGCTCTTCTTTCTCTCTTTTAACTCATGCACCAGACAGCATCAACGAAACATACGCTAGACCACTTTTTAACGTTCCAACGCACGAGTGCAATTTGACCGAAAAATTACTCGCTTGAAACACAAGTGAGCCAAAAGCGGCGTCTTTGACGCAAAAGTGTCAACGCAGAGGTGAAGGGAAGAGAAAACAAAAATATCGTATCGCAAACTACCTAGCATTAGAGGAACGGGAAAATCGCCCAGCGCACGCAGCGTGACATGCGACAAGTCAATTTTGATCTAGCGTGTCATTCCGTGTCAGCGCGTCATGACACATTCCTCTCTGAGAGCGTATACTCTCCAAAACTAATTTCTTCGTCATGCGAATCAGTGATGAGCAATTTTCCAAGACCTGTGATATTTTCATAGTGATGCGCAAATCACAGTACTCACTCTGATTGAGCGCTTGCCAAACCGTGATTTGAAACATATAGAATGACATGAATTTATATAAAAAAGTGGTCGATTCTTTTCTTTCGTTTGTCATTGTCACAAACACCATCACAAAATAATTAAGTTTTGCAATATTGGTGAAAAGTCTATTTTGTTTGTTGGTATGAATGGGCTGGAAAAAAAACTTGACAAATGTTGTACAAATCAAATTTTCATTCTTCACGAAGTTCATTAAATATGATTTTCACAAATTTGAATGTTTTGTTTTTTTGAAAAAGGCAATTTGCCTCGGCATTTGAAGAAAAAATTACGTATTTTGTTTGATTGTAGATTTTGCAAATGGCGCTCAAAGAACATTTTGCTGCCACATGCGGCAGTTGAGTGGCGTTTCGATCCTGATTGCTAGACTCCTCCCCCAAGTTGCCTCAATCAAGGTCATTTTGCCGCAAGTTTCCAGGCTGAGAACCCGCACATGCGGCAAAATGGCTCCACAAATTGGCCATATCTAGCGACAAATTAGCTACGGATATTTGTTGGAACTTCCATTTTTTTTTTATCAACATTTTTAACTATGTAATGTCGAAATTGTATTTATTAAGCTTAAAAAAATGATTCGAAGCCAAACTCCCCAAGTTTTCTGACTTTTTAGCAACACTAGCACGTTTTGTTTTCAGGAGTCGACAGCTTTGTTCGACTTTCGGGAGAGCAATTTAGTCAAAAAAAAGAGAGCCTGCGGTAGGTTAACATGCACTTGCAGAGTGTTAGCAGCGAGCTTACATACATATTTATGTAAACTGACTAAATTTACACATTGTAGCACTGTTAACGCCCTAGAGAATTAACTCGATTCGACCGTGCAGGACTATTCATCATTTTCCGCTGTGAATAATTTAATAATGCGAATTTTTGTAGACAAATTGTAGGATCGAGCATGAATCATATGCGTTGAACATTTTCGATCGAGCAGCCAAAGCGATTGCTTGCTTTGTTTACGATCAAATCGAGTTTGCTCTCTTCATATATTGAGTATGAACGATTGCTTGAATCGAGTTATGTTCATGCAACCAAAAAAAAATCCAAATCGAGTTCGAATCAATTTTCGAGTGTGAGCGAAAAGTTTTGATTCATTGCAGCTCTCTGGTTCGCAGCGATTAAATGAATGAAATTTTGACAAATCAAACGCATTTTAAATCGTTGTCTTAACGATCATACTTAAAGTATACTCGTTAACAAAAAATAAAGTATGTTACAATTTAATATTGTGTTCGGTCGCTTGGAAAAATCGAAATCAATATTTTGTATTTAAAGTACGAATAGAACAATAAAATCGAACGGAATGTTCAAAACAAAGATAAACGCTAAGTAGACATGAACATTAACTATGACAATAATATTTTGTACCGAAAGCATAATATGCATAGTATTAGTTTTTCTAGGAAAATGAATGCAGACAATGTCAGATTTGATTCTCGGAGCTCCGGTTTTGATAAGAAAGCACATGACTAAGACAGTTTGAGAGTTTAAACTTGTAATAAATTTTCGATGCATAGTGTGACGGAATTTTAATGCAAAATCTTACACTTTTCCGTAATAAATTGAACTACAGCCATATTATTTTAAATAAATAATTTACGCATTAAATTAAAATCAGAATTTTTAACGGAACATACTTTTTTTTGAGATTCAAGTGCCCAGGCTCAAAAAGTTTGTCGAAAACGGTGGTTGAGCGCTCGCTAAATGTGATTTGAAAGAACTGCTCTTTTAAGCTGTGAGTTGAGCCCACACGAGGGTGGAGAACCACGACCAGAAGCAGCAAATAGAACTTAAGTTATAGCCCTAAGATAATAATTAAATTTGTCAATAAAACAAACAAATTCAAATTTTAAACTAAACTTGTGTGTCAGTTCTTTGACAGCGCTCAGGTGTCCGGCAAAATTACAAATTATTGTAAAGTCGCCTTCCTGGTATCTGTTGAGCTGCCCCAGCCTAAAGACCTGGGCGAGAACCCGGAGTCCTTTACAGTGCTGCCAACTTATGCCTTCACTTTCCATAGTTCTTAGCACTACGTACTCCTATGTTTTATTTAAATACACTCCACTTAAAAAAATTTATTGTTGAGACTAATTTACTAAGTGTAGAAATGTTTTATGAGATGTGTAGATCGAAGTAACGTAGGATTAAGTAATATTCAAGTCGATGAGGTATATTTAATAAACTGATTATTTTCGGTAGCTGCGGTTTTGGAGGCTCTAGTCTTGAGCTCAAATGCCACACTGGTAACGGTTGTGAGGACAAAATAAAGGCAAAAAAGAAGAAAATAAGCGAAAATTGTTTTTTTTTTATATATTTTAAATCTTTAGCTTTAAATTGAAATTTTTTTATAATAAAGGTGATTTTTTTATAATTAGTGATTCATGCTGTGATTTTTTTCACAGTTACAAGTCATAGAAGAAATACCTTGAAAACATTCAGCTGTTTAAACTGTGACTTAATCACAGCTTAGAATCATTGTGATTATAATATATAATAATATATATACATATATTATAATATTTATGATGTGTAGATCCATGTAAAATAGGAGTATGCAATATTTAGTTCCGAATTCGAAGTCCGCCTGCCTGTGATTTGAAAGGAGTATTCACAGCTCTCGCCGTGATTGCGAAATCACCTTTTAGCTCATGACTAAGTTTAGTTTTCGCAGCAAATGAAATAGAACAATGTAAAGTACTTTAAGATACATGAATTTCCACATTTAAGGTGGCAGCACTCCATTTGATTAACTAGCAGTACTGCCAGTTTTTCAGAAGCAATGGCCGTTTAAAATGGCAAAAAAAAAAAAATATCCTTTTTAAAAATGTTTTCAAGTAATAAAAGTATGTTTGCAAAAATGCTAAGTATCGCGCAATCAGTTCAATCGAAAAATCTTAATTTCAGAGCTTTTACAAATTTTATAAAATCGTAGAAAAGCGCAAAGCTAGCGGGATTCGTTGTTGCGCCAGTTAATTTTTACATAATTTTAAAAAGTCGAAGCGAATTTGAAAATTTGAAATAAGAGTCCCTAACTTTTATATTTCGCAAGGAGAGCCAGAAAGGAGGCAAGACAAGTTTGGCGCAAACAACCGCACGGGTATTGAAAACGTCCGTGGATAAATCAGAACTTAACTTAAAAACTAGTAAGGGCGGTATAGTTGAGTATACTCAACCATATAATACCCTGCACATACCCTCACCCATTTAAATGGTGTTCCAAATATCAAAAAAATCAGTCAAAAGTAAGGAATTTTCGAAAAATTCGAGTTTGTTGATCTCTGAGGGGGAAAGCCATGAAATAAAGGGGTGTTTTTCGGTATGCAGTTTAAAGGGCGTATATTAAATGAATCTGCATTCATGATTTCAGACATACATATTTCATAGTTGTGGAGATATACATATTTTAATAAAAATAAACTTTGATGGGTAGTCCAAATACAAAATGGTTATTTCTAGTATGCAGTCTTATGAAGTTATATATATGTACTTTGTCTACTTACAAAATTTCAACAATTTCGGAGATATAGGCATTGACATGCAAGTACTTTTTGAGAGGTAATAAAGGGTAGGGAAGACAAATGTGTTTGTATGCAGTTTTCAAGACATTTATTTCTTTAGTCTGCATACAAAGTTTAAATTTCGTATCCGTTATAGTTGTGGAGATATACAAATTTTTGTAAAAAAAAGTGGAATTTACGAAAAATTTAAGTTTAAAGGTCTTTGAGGGGTAGTCGTAAATACAGGGGGGTATTTTCTTGTGTGCAGTCTTAAGGATATGTATTTACTGAGTGTACACACAAAATTTCAGGTCCGTACCTTTAATGGTTTTGAAGATATTATTATTAACAATAAAACACTTTTTGAGGGGAAATGATAGGGAGGGAGAGAAATTGTAGTATGTAGTTTTATAAAAATTGATATACTTAGTCTACGTACCGACTTTCATAGTTCTAGCGTTTCTAGTGTTCAAGTTATAGCCATTTTAAAAAGTGCGCGTAGCTGGGCGGGAAGGAGTGGGCGTGGTTAAAAACCGTTTAAACTTCATCTGCTGCCGAGCATCACGAGTCTATCCTCCAAATCTCAAGTCTCTATCTTTTATAGTATCCGAGAACCATTGGTGAGGACGGACGGACAGACGGACGGACAGACGGACAGACGGACGGACATGGCTTAATCAATTTGTCTTGTCATCCTGATCAAGAATATATATACTTTATGGGGTCCCCCTCCCCTCCTTCTATGCGTTTCATACATTTCGGCCAAACAAACACAATATACCCTGGTACAGTATGTACAGGGTAGAGGTGGGCGCGGGCCTGTATTTTGAGGCCTGTACTACAGGGTATGAAAAGTATAATTGATAAATTAAATTTTTCATCCAAACTGGCCGATGCCGGCATAGACCAAAGTGTATTAATTTTAACAAGAGGTGAAAATGTCGGACAGAGAAAGAAGGCAGGCAAAAGTATATCTTTCTCGCTCGGACAATTCTTTCAAGACGACGGCCATTTTTTAAATTTGTAAATAATATTCAATGAAATTATGAATGAATTGAATGCGCTGTTGCCAAAAAATGTAAACACAAGACATCATGAGTTTGATGAAAGTGTGGAAAGAGAATGAAGTGGAGCATGGACATGGTATGCGTTGTTGCCAAAGCATTAATGAAAGGAATAAAGAACGAAAATCAAATATTAAATTGACCGACCAAGTTGCCTTTGGCCTAACATTGACAATCCTAGTAAAGCAATGCGCAGGGAGTTTTCACGTGTTTTTCTTTGCTTATTAATGAAAAGTCTAATGCTTTTGCGCAGAGTCATTTTGCTTTATCTTAAAAAGCAGAAATAAAAATAAATATGTTGACATACTTTCTGGTAAAAGTAGTTATAGAAACAAAAGTAGAAGGGACAAAAATAGTCACAGAGTGGACGGTAAAAAACTGCCGTTCATTTTAATTAATTGAAGACTTGGGACTTTAAGTATTCGCTAAATACTTTTTAATAATAGTTTGGACCAAATGTAAATGTTGATAATTTTTTACTGCACCCCGCAACGATTTCTGCCTCGTATGACACTAAATTTTCTCTAATAAAGGATGAAATAGTGAAATATAAAATCTATGTATGGATCATTTTTTGAAGGTCTTCTTGCACTATGTATTACATAAGAGAAGGCGTACTCGTGCCTGCATTGGTCAACATTCAGTTATCTTTAACTTCTTAAAATCAAGGAAGGTAGACTAATACGATTGTATTAGCGAACGACAGAGGGTCATGGGTCAAACATGATTGTTGCCTTTACAAAAGACCAGAACATTCACTGTGACAATCATTTACTGCATAACATAATAGAGAAATTAGTTAGGAGGGTTTCAGAT
Source organism: Phortica magna (assembly GCA_037044515.1). NCBI lineage: Eukaryota > Metazoa > Arthropoda > Insecta > Diptera > Drosophilidae > Phortica > Phortica magna. Next base: position 13,330 of record JBAMBP010001013.1, on the reverse strand, counting down.
CTCAATGTTATTGCCGATAAGTGCAGCAAAATTGTTTAATATTTTAAAAAGTCTGCCATGAACAGCAGGCTACGCTTGTCGTTAAAAAGGCTTTGTCCAACGCGTTGGTACACACTGTTCTATTTATTCAAATTCATTGATGAAAATTGGGTTGATATAACAAATATATTAATAGAAAAAAACCAAATAGACAGAATAGAAGGCATAAACATAACACATTTAAATTTCACCCGCTTGATTATTATCAGTCTTTGAAAAAGCTTCAAAAAAACTTGTAAGCACTAACTCACCAACCATCCATTTAACAACACCATACATTCACAAATTTAAAAAAACTGCGTTCCTGAAACGAGCGATAAAATATTGGTTATAGAGCTAAAATCAGTTTTTGATGAGCTGTTAATATTATTAGTACACCTACAAATGAACTTCTTAAATTTTCGGCCGTTGTAAAAATATTTAGATAACAAAATATTTAGATAACGCGGATGACGAACAGTACACAAATTCTGACGTAAAAGAAATTGTTTTGTCAGATTTCATTGAAATACAAAATGAAGGTATTTCTGATAAAATAGACAAGGAAATCCAAAGTTATTCGAATAATAGGATTGTCTTTAATTGCATTCAAAAGTGGAGTTTCCAAAAAAATTATTTTCCGCTTTTGTTCAAATGTAGTTGCAAATTGCATTAATTCCAATTGTTTCACTACTTTTTTAATTCATTGAAATTTATCTCCTTACTTTCTTCTCAAAATTCTATGTGTACAACAACAAATTTTAATAAAATTTCGATATAATGAAAAATACAGGAAACGTTTTAAATTCATAGTATGATTTTCGAAGACGTTCGAATGTTATGAATGATTCACTCTTTGAGTGAATGACAAAAAATCACTCATTTGTGTTTCGTATGAGTATCTCAAACTCAGTGTTGAATGTATTCTGCATGACCTCTAATTTGTATACAAATAAGAAAATATACAACGATTTTAGATGTGTTTAATCAAATTTGAAAAATTTTAATTTAATTTTCAATTTCATTCTTTCATTCGCTAGGAACAGAGCCTGACTAGCGCGATTGCAGTGCCAACACCGCCTTTTAAAGAATTTAGTCAGTGTACTGAAATATGTAATATGTATTTACTAATTTCAGTCGGGACTAGAGACAAGTTGAACTGTAGATATTCGTCCAAAATAATATCAAGTCGTGTACTTGTTTTCCCTTCTTGTTCGGGTTAATAAGTGTCATTGTTGTTGTCAAAAATTCGAAATATTCGTGTGTGTGTAAACATCAACGTTTTGTCAGCTCTATCTGACAGTGCCTCCAGAAGCCACTGAATTTAAATTGGTAACGTTTTAAATCAGCCTGAAATCCATCAAATTATTCTCTGTTCTGCAAAATTGAAAATGGTTGGGTTTTTATTTGAATTTTAATCAATTTTAATTTATTTAGTTGTCTTAAATAGTGTCACATTTTCCATTGCTGAAAAGTCGCTCATAATTTTATTTGGATTTAAAGAACAGTGTTTTTGGTTGCTTTGAATTTAAATATTTGTAATATTTTGTTTTTTTCACATTAATTATACATTAACAATAAAAAGTTTACGGTTTTGTAATAAATTAACAAAGTCTTAAATGAAAAATTATTTCTTTGGTTTAGCATAATAATTAAATAAGATTACTTCTTTCGTGCAATATTATATTTGTTTTGTTTAAAATATGACAGAAAGTTATAAAAAAAATAAATTAAACGAATTGAAATTTGCAACTCACTTCTCTGAATTTATTTCTTCAATTTCTTTCATTGTTATCGTTCAAGAAAATTCTTTTGAATTTGGCCCATTTATGTTTTGTAGTATCGTTGGTGAACATACGCCATTTTAATTTTTCAAATTTGAGTTGAAGCAAATATATATGATTTATAAAACATACATACATAAGTGTGTATTGGCTGGCGCTCAAATAAAAAAAAAACGTCTGGTTTAGAAACTTTGTTAAAAAACATTTCAAAATGGACATTTCAATTTGTAGTTTGAAACCACTGCATAATGCATGATTGATTTTGTTTTGTTTTTCAAATAAAATGTTTGCTTCAAAAACGTTATTGGTTTATATTTCTGCAATTTATCTTAAGGGGTCAGGGAGGGATTCGATTCAATTTATTACGTTTTTTGTTTTATTTTTAGTATTGTTTATATTTTGCTTTTTGATAATTTTTTGTCTGCTTAATATAAACATATTTTATTTCATTTATTTATTCAATTTCAAAAATTTCATGTCGCTTATTTTTGACGTTAATATCGATTCATAGGCGAAAAATGTTCGAAGAGAAATGTAAAGATTCGTTTTATTTTATACTTTTTTCAGCTTTGATTAAAGATTTATAGTTTTTGTTAGCGTGACATTTTGTTTGAACAGCCAATCGCTAAGCTACCTTAATCGCTTTGCACCTAACTACAGGGTGAGAATGGCCAAGGAAACGACACACCCAATATTAGTCCAAATTGATGATGCAAGTGGAGGTCTCCACACTTCAACATAGCTAAAACTTAATGCTCCTAAGCTGCATAGCGCACACACAACACATATTGCAATTAAGCTTAGATACTCAATGAAATCGATTCAACACGTGTGCGATGTGGAACGTTTGAACATTGGTACGTGAATGGAACGCTATGGTGTCATCAATGCGCCCAGCGTTTTCTTTAATTTGTTGGTTTGTTTTGTGTTATTAAACCTTTTAATAACGCATTATTATAGTTAAGGGAATGAATTTCAAATGTGTTTCATTTTTTTGGTTACAATAATTGGATTTGCAAAATCGATCTTTAAAAATGTTTTTTTTTCGTTTTCTGTTCATGGGTTAAAGAAAAATTGTCATTTTAAAAAATCTATTTACTTAATGTATCATATTATATAATTATAAGATTTCCTCCATGCTTGTGTTTTCTTGCTTAATTTTTTTTTTTGATTTTTTTAAGTTTGTTTTAATATAAAAAAGAGTAAAAAGGCTAGGCTGACCGTGTGTGGCCAATTTTGTAGCCAAACTTAATTATTAGCTTAAGTTAATATATTTAATTTAATATCGTTTATATAAAACTTTAAATTGTTTTTATGTATATATATTTTATAATATGTTGTTAGTAGAAAATTGGAAGAGAAAGTTTTTTTTTTGTGTATGAATGCCTTATACAATCATTTTTTTTTATTATAAGTACGCAATATTTTATTCGTTTGTTCAATTATCTGGCTTTGAAGCAAGTCTGTCTGTCTGTCAATGTTCATTCAATGCTAATCAAAGCGTTTCTCAACTAATTAATATTTTTCATTTCAATGAAATGTTTCTTTTATTGTTTATTTTCCGAGTTAAACTGCTCTCTGTTGGCGCTTCAAAGGTATTTTCATATATTTTGTTTTGTTTTAATATATAAACTGTTTTTATAATAAATGTTAACATTTGGTTCGACAAGCGCATTGCACACGATGCATTCGAATTATTTTTATGAAATGCATGTATATACATCTCAAATGGCGACGCATTCTGGGCAATGCAACGACCTCTGCTTACAAGCTAAATAGAATATTTCCGTATATATATTTGTATGTGTGTATAATTATAAAAGTACTACACAACATTTTTTTCGTCTTTTTTATTTACATGCTAATTGCAAGATTTGAATGCCACTAGGGATTAGAGTGAACGAGTGTTAAACATATAGAGTAGCAAGTCCGTTTCATTGTTTCCAAGCTATTCGAAGCGCCACCAGTGCTAAACATTTTATATATTCTTCCTTAATACTGTTTACTTAGAGTATCGTTGATAATTAGTTTGTCTTTCATTGTAAGTGAAATAGAATAGAGCAAAAAAGTTGCTGTTAAGTACATATTTTAGTTAAAACTTAAAAAATAGTCGAGAAAGTTAAATTTTACTTTTAAAGGAATGTATTTATTTAACTTTTAATTTTTGTTATAGTAAAGCAAGTTGATTTAATCATAATTGATTCAATGATAAATATTTCAAGTATATTAAAAAACTGTTTACATTATTTATTTCAAAAATAATTTTAATAAGTATAAGTTTAACTTTGAGACTTTGCACAGCTTTCATTATAAATTATGTATTGTGTATATCGCCTTTATACTATATATTTCAAACTCAAATCGTTGAGTAAGTTTGTCGATGATTTTGTTAGTTCGGTAAATTATTTTAAATAGAAACAAATGCGAGTAAGATTCAAAAATTGGTTGTAACAAGTTTGGTTTATAATTTTTTTTTCTTTTAACATTATAAGTATTAACAAATTATATAAGAAATTATACAATATAAGCTAAGTCAAAGATAAACGCAAAATCGGAAGCAATAAATTGGCAGGCTACACATTTTGAGAGAAGCCTTTAACCTAAAATAGCGTATAAGGAATCAGTCTTTGCGCGCCACAAGTATCAAAAATCTTTCACATACAAAAATTTGACACAACTTTCATAAATTTATGTCGAACTAACTACATTTACGAAAAACTATTTTCAACTTTAAAGCGTTCCACATAATGACCTTCACATATACAATTTTATTTTGTTTGATAAGTTTTTGTGATTTTGGTAATGGTTTTCCAAAGCATACTACTTAACAGCATATGATACGTACGTCAATCTAGCGTTCATAATAAAATAAATTGGTAACTTTATAGTGGACTAAGTCTGAAAAGTATTTTTGAATTTGTTTTACTATATAACGATAAAAGTTGAGAAATCATGTGAAGCGCTTTAAAGCATATACGACAACATTAATTTCGCTACATATTTTTGGTACAAGTTGCGTCTAAATGAAGTACAGTACAGTTTTAGGAGTATAAATCTGTTTGTGGTATGCTGGCCGGGGCTTAATGGTCACGGAGAGGGTACTTTATAGAAAAAACTAGCTAATAAAACGGGCATAAAAAGAAAATTAAAAAGTAAATAAGCATTACGTAATTTATACAAATATCGATACAAAAAATGTACAAGTTTATAAAACAAGTTAACAAGTGTTGAGTGTTTAATTAGCTTAGCTGATTCTTTTCCTCTTAATTTCATTATATTTCTCACACATATATTTATAATTAATTATTGATTTTTGTTTTGTTTTCTGTTCATACTTTACCATATATTATTTCGGTTGAATTAAATTTATTTTATATATATAATTGGTGCGTTTGATTTGAAGGTAAAAATTTATAATTGGAGAAGCGAATAAAAATGTTCTTAATTGGGATATTCAATCATATACATATATATGTTTGTTTTTGTTGTTTTTTCGTAAATCAATTATCATTTAATTTTTGTTGAAAAGATTGTTTTTCTTTGTTCTTTTTGATTTAACTTTTTCCGTTAATATGCTGAATACAAAAATACATTATACATATATGAATTGTTAATTGCCTTGTAATTTTTATGTTTTCTTTTTTAAATATAAATATGTATGTAAATATATATGTAAGTTTCTAATGATAACATTCGTTAATGTTTTCAACGAAAAAAAAAGAAAAACAAATTTAAAAAAAAAATCGATTTCCAAATTCTGACTCGGTACTTTTTTGTTGACTCTTTAATACGAGTAATGATAAAGTATCTAGGGTTTGTTGTCTTATTATTGTTGTTGGTGTTGTTGATATAAAAGCTAAACTGTTTACGACATTATTTGTTGTTTTGCGCAACCATATGCGGCGATTTGTAGAAATTCTGCACAAACTCAGAAAGGCCATAAACGGCGCCAGGCCCTTTGCCGGGACTCATGCAAATGAAATCGCCAAGACTATGCATGTTGGCTAAAAGAAAAGATAAATTTCATGAATTTATTGAAAAAACATCAATCAAAAGGAATAGTTACTATTTGATAATATTGGTGGATATGAGGGCGGCGGCTTAATCCAACTGCCGTCTGGTCTACGCATATGTCGTCGATCGGATGAGAACTCAATGAGATATGTTTCAGCGGGTATTACACGAAAAAATCGATGATGTTCCGGTCTCAGTGCCAAATCGGAACGAAACGTTTCGGTAACATATTTGTGAAAGTATGTTGGAAATGGTAGTGTCGTATCGAGATCAAAAACTAAACATCGATTTGGCAATGGATTATGCATAAAGAACACATGATAATCCTGCAAGTGTATAATAAACATAGAATATTCAAATATACAAAATGCAATTAACATAAAAAATTTAAAAACTAAGTTCGCAAGCAATATTTACCCATATCACAACTTGATCATCGCCGCGTCCTGCTTTCTGGCGCCAAAGTGGCACCGTGCGTCCTTCGTTTGAAACGAACACGGCATAACATTTGGAAAGTTCGTCCGGTCGTGTTTTCTTAACTTGTTCGCATAGTTTCCAGACATTTTCTTCGCTGTACGGTTGAGCCAACAAATAGATTGGCAGATAGAAAGACGTAAGCAACCAACAGGCACGTAGGCAAATGCATGTAGCGGCAGAAGAAGTGAAAAGAAAAAATGTGCAAATTAAATTAATGAATATAAAATAGCTTTCATTTTTATTAGAAAATATTCATTTTTCTGCAACGATTTATGGCATTTGCATTGCAAGGCGCATTTAATTTATATTTAAGGGTGCCATACGCCAAACCCAAGCCTATCATACCCCAGGAGGCGAATACAACACAACTAATTCCAAGACACATATAAACCAATGGTACACACAATCATTCTACTGGCTTAGGCGTGCGCCACGCTCAGTTCAGCTCAGCACGACACGCTAGACTTGCTTGTTCATAGTCACGAAATGCCAACAAGCATCTTGATAATATATAAGCGCATAAACGCAAATCTACGCCAGTGGTGGCAGAGGTCCTATGCAATGTGAAAAAAACGATAACGAACTTAACAACCTTAAAGTATTTAAATTATAATAATCGATTTAGCTGCCGCCGACGGCCTCTCCACCGCCTAATGTAATGCGTCTTATCTCACTTATACCTTTGTAAAATAATCTCTATTACAAAGTCCTTGCAAGACACACCACGCTTAACATCGTAAGGCATTCTTAGGTCAGCCGAAATTGGCATCATTTGCAGTCTACACACGCAACTGTTGAGCTTGTATTGTATTGGATATACATTTTTGTTTTACTTATTCTTTATTTGCGTAATTAAATGATCAAAGCAATGCATTAAATTGCAAACTTTGTAAAAAATTTAAGATTTGTTTAAGTTATGAAAATTTGATTCCCTTCTGCTTTTCGTAACTGACAATTTATTATGGAAAATGGTCCTTGTACGAATTAGAAATATTTCGTTGCATACTTTGAGGTGTAAATATTTGTGACATGTTTTAAGAAAATAATTAAAAGTTTAATTTAAAGTAGTAAGCTTTTTGATTGTAAATAAGCAGTAAAAACTGTCAAGTTTGAGAAATCGCTTCTACAGAGGCACGCCAAGAATTTGGTATTCGTTTGTCTGCGGCAAGCAATCAAAGGACTTCTGCTTTAAATTGGGGTCAAAAAGGCTCATGAATTAAGTTTAACCTTTGACATTCAATTGGACAGCAGCTGTTCAAGTATAACATACATATACATTTGAATGCAAGTTGCCTCTTTCAAAAAAAACTAATTTCATGTTCAAGTAAGATAACAAACAATTCAAATTCAATGCAATTAATTAGCGGTATATGCGGGTTGTGTACAGATTGAATAACTTGAAGGCTCAGAAAATACAGAAGAGAATTAAAACAAAAAAAAAAACCTCAAGCAGGTTGCATGACTGTCAAATTGCCAGGTTGCGAGACCACACGAGCTCTGCATGTATGAGCTTCACTAACATGCCGTGCCATATTAAATATGTTGACCGCGGCATGCATGGCGCACAAACGAGGTGAGGCAGCAATAGCAAATAGGCAAGCACTTGCAAGGCGGGGCGATAACGGGCTTAGTCAAGTAGCAAACATGCAAGTAAGTCATAAAACAGTGGAAAAAAACAGAGGCAACAAAAAACCACATCAACAGCTAAAAGAAAAAACAAATTAAGCTAGGACAGTGAAGTCAATGCTTGATCGATTAGCCTCTCATCTTTGCGCCAAACCAGTCTTCCAACGCAGGTTTTTTAGAAGACTGAGACTGAACTGAACTGAACGAAAGAGAGGATCATTTAAGGGCAGTGTTTTTTGAATTCTTGTGTTTTGAGGAAATAGAGGCTATTTTACCAAATCAAATGGCAGACAGATATAGGAAAACCCCTACACAGACTTAGATTAAATCCCGAAGTTTCAAATGTGTCGTTTCGAGAAAAACGCGTTTTAAGTTTTATATTTGCATACAGTTGCACTGGAAACGCGTGTTCAAATCTGTTTGAGGCAAATACACAATCTTTCGGCAAACCTTAAAGTGAATGAATATTGATTCCCACAACTCAGAGAGTAGTGACACATTGCGAGTTTCTCATTTGTTAGTGTTTACTGTAACTGTAAGTCCCTTTCGCAATATCAACAGTTATTTGCCAGGTGCTCGAGTTGTGTGAGTTTGTAGCTACTTTTTTTGTTGTTTACTTTGTTGTATGATGGCGAATGATTCAATGAAAGATTGTTACAGCGAGTGGGCGTGACTGTGTTGGTTCGGGTTCGAGTTCAAAGTCAAAGTGCGCGCAATTGTTGAATAGCGAATTGGTTGACGTGTTATGGCCTTATTAACGCGTGTATCAACACTACGGGCCGGGGTCGTGGGCAAGCTGACTAAAGCAAAAGGCAAAAAACTAAACACTTTTCAATACATTTTGTTTTTTTTTTTTTGGTTGCGTGTACATTAGCAAATCCTGTGAGAATTTGTGGCTACCAAAGGGACGCACAGAGCACGTATATTCATGTATCTGTGTGTTAAATGAGCCACAAAAGGCGAAACTGTAAGTAACGTTTTCAGTAAATGATTCAAAGTAACACGCACTGAACAAGCTGAAGGCGATGAAGATGAAGAAACAACTGTGAGCTTTGAATCTTTCAGATACAAATGTGCTCAGCAGCGACGTCTGGCTCACAGCACTGAATACGAAAGTAAATGCATCGATTTTGAAACAAGTCAGCGAGTGCGAGTACGGAAATTTGTGAGTTTGCGATGTGAAGATGCTCCAAAGCGTACACGCATGAAAGGACGCACAAAATATTTATAAAACAACATGAAAAACAAATACCTAAAAAATAAATGAAAAGTAAAAGAAACCATTATGATTCTCTTATAGACGATGGCGAAATGCCAAAAGATACAAAAACAAAATCATCGCCATCGGCATCATCATTATCACCTTCTCCATCTCCATCACCATCAGCACCACCAGCAACAGCAACAATTCTCACAAGAGTTCATACTGTTGTCCTAGTGCCATCAACCCATCGACCGCCTTGTTGATTCTGTACTGAGTCAGCAGCTGTGTACGTATGTGTGTATGTGTGTGTCAGAGTATAAAACAAGTCGAGTACGTGCATGTTTGTTTGTTTGTCTGTATGTATTAATGTTTGTATATGTTTGTGGGTTTGTTTGTTTATTTGTTTATGAGTGAAGCTTTCCATCGGTACGAAAATTTAACTGGAAGGAGACGAACTCATGCACGATTCACCACGACGACATCAACGAAGCTGCAGAAACTACTACTATATATATATGTATGTTGAGTGCGCGAGCACTGCGAATTAATCAATGAACATGTCCTGCGGGACAAAAAAGTGAGTAAAAAGCGTTACAAAAACAAAAAAGAAAATTGCTTGTATATGAAGCTGTAAGAAAAAAGTTTCTTTTAGGCGTTTGTGTTTTTGACCAAACAGTTCAAATCTCAATGATAAACATATATGTTTATTTACATGTACATCATGCTTATGCATGGTATATGTACGCATATATATAACAGTACATAAGTATATGTATCTAAATATGTACATGAATGAGCACAGAGCTCTACGGTTTGTAAATGGTGTGCTGTGCAAGTCTTTGCAATTAGCATTTTCAAATATTTTGTTTAATTTCCTTTTTTTTTTGGTTTTTCAACACTCATGTTTGACATTTGTTTTTGTTTTATAGCCGAAACGCGCCTTTCTTTGTTTCTTGTACAGCAATAAAAACGAAACGCAAAGTACAAAATCTCATAAAAACACATATACGCAACACGCTCACACACACACACACACACACACACACACACACACGTTTGTGGCATGACCGTTTGACCTAATTTCCACGTCGCTGTCGCCGTTGCCGTTACCGTCACTGACGCTGTCACTGTCGGTCGCGCGCACATAGTTGGTTAATAATGAGCGAATTTAAATGCGGCGCAAGGAACACAACGCGAACACGATTAAGCACGAAAGCATCACAATGGCGACAGTAGCAGGATAAACAACAAAAACAACAACAAAGAAAGGCCTAACTTAAAACATTAACCAGCAAGCAGGAGAAGTGTGACAAATGAAGGCGCGCCGTCTCATACAATACCAAAATTATTGTGAAATGTATTCGCGACCGACAAGGCAACTGGTTTTGGTAAGCAACTGGCGGTTTGCCTGCGCGTGTGGCGTGGACGGATGGCAACTAACGGAGCAATGTTAGCTTCGCCCTTAGAAAAAGTCTACTTAAAAGAATTATTATAATAAAATGCAATTAAAATGTATGTTTACAAACGACTGATTAGGAAAGAAATATGACACTCAATCCACGAAAAATCATACACACACACATGGACTCACCAATAACAGGACACATAGGAACAGTCCGCTATTTTTGGGAACAATAGATCGGTGTTCATCTTGTCGTAAATACTCTTGACACTGCCTAACTTCGGCGTTGATAAAGTTGGTGTTAATGTCAGGTGCAACGGAAGCACGTCGAAAACTATTGGTTGTTTGCTTGTGGAGTTGGACTGGGAATGACAACAACGACAGGTTACACGTCCGCCGACTGCATGCGTTTTGTTTTTTTATAGTTTATTATTGGTTTCTATTTTTATGGCCGGCAAGTCTTGTGGCTTTTCTGTTTTGGCGGAGGCTCAGTTGCAACAGTCGTAATGCTCCACCATGTTGCAACAATGCTGATTTTGCTGGCGCTTCATTTTCCTTGACGCTCGTTGGAGGGGATTCCTGCGTTCCGCTGTGGCGAATTATAGACTTTTTCCAATAAAATCTTATTAATGTTTGTATCTTTTTCACAGTATATATGAATTTGTGTTCTAAATTGTGGATTCGCTTTGCTCTATTTGATTTAACTGTGATTTAATTTAATTTTAAACACCAACACAATTCTACACACAATTTTTGTCTATATTTATATTATTTTGTCTATTAATATATTGACTTGCAGAGCGTGTATAAAAATATACGTACACCATGCGCTCCCGACGCAACAAAACAAATTGGTACTTTTCGCAATACCAAGTGATGAGTGACGAGAAAAATCGTCGTGAAAATTGTTGAGAAATTATTATTAATTATTAACTTTATTAAATCACTGCCGCCGTCCGTCCGTCGATTGAACCTGCTCCGTCGGTTGTTGTTGTTGGTCTGTGCTTGAAACACAAGTGAGACAAAAGCGGCGTCTTTGACGCAAAAGTGTCAACGCAGAGGTGAAGAGAAGGGAGGACAAAAATATCGTATCGCAAACTACCTAGCATTAGAGGAACGGGAAAATCGCCCCGGGCACGCAGCGCGACATGCGTCAAGTCAATTTTGCTCTAGCGTGTCATTCCGTGTCAGCGCGTCATTACACATTCCTCTCTGAGAGCGTATACTCTCCAAAACTAATTTCTTCGCCATGCGAATTAGTGATGAGCAATTTTTCGAGACCTATGATATATTCACAGTGATTCGCAATTTCAGTGACTCACTGTGATTGGAAATTCCATGCAAACTGCAAACTTTCAGCATGCCGAACTGTATTTTTTTAATGTATTTAATGTTTTTAATAAATCATAAGCAAATTTTGTTGAATTAATAAAGGAATCCGTTAGGGATTTGGGCGAGAAACGCATAGAAAAAGGGGATTTGTGACACAAAAAAAGGGACCCCCATTCGTCGACATATCTAGAAACAGAGGAACGGGAAAAATGCATATCAAATGCACCGCGACATACAACAGTTCAAAAATGCGCTCGAATAAGCTAATTCTCTTGCTCTCTCGGCTCTCACGACGCAGAGTAGTCAAGTCACCAGACACCGAGCATTGTCTCACGAATGTTTATGGCTTTTTCTGTCTTTTTTAGATACCATAATTTTTATTCAGCTTCTTTTTTCCTGTTTTGTTTGTTTACAACATCCATTGTTACTTTTGATCTGATCAATTCCGTAAAGTGGCAAAGTGTCCCCGTGGCGCCGACCACCTGCCTTCACTTTCCATAGTTCTTAGCACTACGTACTCCTATGTTTTATATAAATACCCTCAACATAAAAAAAATAATTGTTCAGACTAATTTACTAAGTGTATAAACTTCATTGTTTTATGATAGGTAACGTAGAACTAAGTAATATTCAGGTCGATAAATTGTATTCAAGTTACTCATCATTTGTTTTCGGTAGCTGCGATCAGAGTTACTTTGGTAAGTTGCTTATTGGTGTTCGAGGCTCTAGTTTAAACAATTCATAATTTTAATTTGTGTGGACAAAATAAAGACAAAAAAGAAGAACGTAAGCGAAAATTGGAAATTTTTATATATATTAAATCTTTAGCTTTAAATTGAAAATTGTTTATAATAAAGGTGATTGCTTTCCAGGCATTTTGAACATTTCATATTTTAGTGATTCAAGCTTTTTTTTTACAGTTACATACAAGTCACAGAAGAAATATCTTGAAAACACTCAGTGACTAAATCACAGTTTAGAATCTGTGTGATTTGAAAGTGCCAATGTCTCATCTCATTTTTAGGAATCTTTTAGGCCATTTTATATGAATTTTGGCTAAAGTCTTTTTTAAAAAGCCGTTAAAGTCTGCAATGACTGGTGTCCGAATATTTTTGGACCAACTGTATGTACACATTGCATTTGATTTATATTAAATTTCTTATATATTATCACATAATAAAAATCAAACTTATTGTTGAAGTTTTATGAATACGTTACTTTCTTCACATAGATCAAAAATATTTGTAATAAACAAAAGAAATCAACAACAAAGGAAAACAAATTTCAAGTGTTGAATCCAACGCCTTCGGATTGACAGGCTAACAGTCTACAACAGATCCACCGACAATAGTAATGAAAGACGATCACTCTAAATTCTATTTCATTCTTTCGCGAATTCCACAAGGGGACGGGGTATATCATATAAAATTAGTTTGTAGTTCAAAATTTAAAAGATATTTGGATATGAATATA